>VWZU01016258.1:2405116-2461582 GCA_013397095.1 Sterrhoptilus dennistouni | reverse complement strand
TTTTTTTTTTTTTTTTTTTTATGAATGAATGAATGAAGATGTCTGGAGACTAGTAAAATCCATAAATACACTGCTGTGAAACTACTAGTTTGGTGTACATCCAGGTCAGAATTTAGTTAGCACTGTGTATTATTTGTTTATGTGGTAGTGTTGGAGATTTCAGTTGCTAATACCAAGAGGAAAAAACATAACCTGTCAACCAAAAGATAAAAGCCTATTGTCTTGTCTTCAGGCACTGATAAATTTGGGTTTGGCTTTGGTGGCACTGGTAAGAAATCTCACAACAAGCAATTCGACAGCTATGGTGAGGTAAGCTTGAATTGCATTTGGTAGAAATATTATTAAAGGTTTTGCATGTTTGTGCTGTTACAATCAACTGTCTTTTGAAGTAGTGCTCACTGCTAAGGGAGGCTCACTGGGCAAAAGTACAATAGAACATTGGAGTGTTTTTGGAAAAAAGCTTATTAAAAGATTCAACAAAAGCAGTTATAAACTTGAGATGTGATAGTGGTTAGACTGCAATTCTATCTATTCTTACTTAGAAGTTAAAATTTTGCTATGTGTTACAGGTTAAAAATTAACTGACCTCTTGAGATTTGTCTTGACTTACTTCAGTTTTAGCTTGAGTAGATCAACCTGTCTGGATACACTGTGGACATCCAAGTGACAGCATTGTATTCTGTTCACTAAAAATTAAAATAGAAGTAATAGCACAACTCTGTAATCTGTCTAAATCCATTATTAATTGCTATTAAGACACAGTTAGTTAGCACTACTTCAGACTATTGGATTGTACATTTCTGAAGTGTCTGCTGGGAATATCTGTAGTGGTTTTTGTGTAGTGTAGCAGTGGAATTGAGATGTTTAAGCATGGTTTATATAAATGAGTATTAGAGCACAAACTCAGGCCTTTTTGTGGTAATAGTGAAGTCAATGTCATAAAACTTGCAACTCTTATGACTACTGTAGCTTGTTTAATAGTGACTCTTGGGCTGTTGATTAGAAGCATTTTATAATATATAAATGTTATTGAATACTTTTAACAGATCTCAAGATACTTAAATAAAACACTTAAGTATACAAAACATGCATATTTCATCATCTTCAAGAGTTAGTCTTTTATTATAGTCAAAATGCAGGTTTCTGATGCCATGTGTGGTGTTCTAAGCTTAGATTTACATTGGCTAATAAATACTTGGCTAATGTGCTTTTCCATAATGCAGAATACTTCCAGGTAAATTACCTAAACGTATCATTGTGTTTGGTTTTTGAAGTAAATTTAAAGCAGTAATAGAAGTTTAAATATTTAAGATCTATTGGGCAGTTTACTGAAGACTTGTAATGAAATAAAAATGTGTTCTATTTACAACAATCTTACTGAAATAAATTGAACTTGCTTGACTTCTCTCAAGAACCAGCATTTATTAGGGAGAGGTGAGAAAACTAAAAGCTGACAGAATATAAGCACTCAGTCTTCCTAATGCACTGAAAATGTCTTAGCTTCTCAATTTTTTTTTTAAGGAATTCACTATGCATGATACTATTGGGTGTTACCTAGACACAGAAAAAGGACAAATAAAATTTTCCAAAAATGGTAAGTTTTATTCTCTTTCTTTGGAATTTTGTTTGGATGCTTTCACTGGGGGGAGAGAGGGAGAGGAACTCACACACTTGCAGAGTCTGACTGAACTAACCCTACTTGCAGGGAAGGACCTTGGCCTTGCATTTGACATCCCACCACATATAAGGAACCAGGCACTTTTTGCAGCTTGTGTACTGAAGGTAACAGGAATATTACAGATGTCCAAGATGATTATAATTTTTCTGGGATTGTTAATGGGCTATTTAAGTATAAAATTGGCACAGCCACCTGCAGTTGTGCATGTAAAGTCAGTTTTCTTTGGTTTACCAGTATTCACTTCTGAAGTAATAATGTGTGTTAGCTTTGAGTACCATTTAATCTAAATGTTTAAATTCAAATTTTAATCTTGAATTTATAGGTAGAACGGCATGGATAACTAATTCCTCATAACAGTGCCCTGTTGTGTGTATTAAACTTTAGTATACTGCCATTTGACTGATACAAGCAAATAGCTTGAAAGTCAGCTATCCTGTTTCATTTGTTCTGAGCTCTAACATTACTGTAATGTAGCACTATGTCTTTCTGAGTTAGTCTTTTAAGTCTACCTCTCAAGCAGTAAAGATTTTAGCAAAACCTTTCAGTAGTTTGAGAAATGTACAACTTAAGAAAAAATGCTTTGGTTTTTTTGTCGGCTTTTTGTTTGGGTTTTTTTTAAATTCCAACAACTTAGGGAAGAGAAATGTATAAGATGGGAGAAGAAAAGACCTTCCCTATCTCCTTGTCTATCTGTTTTTTTTTATTATTGAGTTGTTTCTCATTTTATGTGGTCTCTTGAATCTATTTGTATGACATGACTTTCTTGAAACCTAGAATGCTGAATTGAAATTCAATTTTGGTGAAGAAGATTTCAAGTTTCCACCAAAAGATGGCTATGTTGGTCTTTGCAAGGCTCCTGAGGGTAGTGTTGTAAAATCACAACACTCAGGTAGGTTAGATTTTTACAAACTTCTCTAGTTTCTGCAGTCAGGTTATGTTACAGAGCACCTTTTGATCCCTTTAATTGCCATCAGAAAGATCTTGAAATAGTGCAGTAATGAAGAAATATTGCTGCTTTTTTGAAAGTATGCCAGATTCTTACTCTTAAACCACCGATAGTATTTAATATTTTGAATTTGAAGTACATCAGATAAAATAAGTCCAGCTAAGGTTTTCAACAGTGTTATCATAAAAATGTGTGTGTGTCTTTATGCATCAGAACAGAATGGGTTATCCTGCAAGACTTGTAAGTTCTGAACATTATTCTGAAGTTATTCATAATTGAGAGAGCAATCACATCACCTCTTAATGAAGCATTTAGAATTATTAGGTTTTAATTAATAATAAAAAAATCCAAATCCATTTCCAGTAAAAAATTCCTGAATAAGAATGTAGTTTGTCTTAATTGTGATTTTTTTTCCACTTAGGAAGCGCACAAGTGGTTCAAGCACAGAACCTTCCAAATGCTCCAAAGGCATTGATTGTAGAACCATCAAGAGAGCTGGCAGAACAAACTTTGAACAATGTGAAGCAGTTCAAAAAATATGTTGATAATCCCAAATTAAGGTAATAGTGAATTTTTTAGTTGCATTTATGGTATTTTTCTGTGGATGTAAGATGGGGAGATGGGCAGGGGGAGTTTCACTTTGTAGCTAAGTGAACCATAATCTGCAGTGATGCTAATAATATCAGTAACAATCTGCTACCAACCGAACTTCTGACTTTTAAACTACAGTAAGACCACTTAGGGCGTCTTTGTTGCATTTGGTGAGTAGGGTTTTTTTTAAGTATCAGTTATAACTAATGTGATACTTCACATGCTTTTCTTGACTAAAAACATTATCTGCTTACTGCCCTTCTTTCCTAAACATTTCTTATGCCCCCATCTCCCTCTGCCCCTTGTTTAGTTTGTTTCTCATCTCCATCAAATAGTTATATAGAAAGTCTGCTCTCTTTAGTTAATGTGCTTACAGGACAAATTGTGAAGATGCAAGTCTGAAAAATGAATCCTCTATAAGTTGTTTTGGTTTTAAGTTGTCTCTGTCTTGACTGTGCTTCTAAAACATAAACATCTGCCAATTCTAAACAGCAATCTGTTTATAGGAGTACATTTACTAGAAGTGCTAGAATTAAGCAATAGAAATGGGCAAGCTACAATGAAAGATTATTTTAGTGTACTGTTGTTTGCATTTCCAGCTTTCAAGGACACAGGAAACTATTGAACTAAGTTACATTATTTTTGAGATCAAGAAACATTTTTTTGTAACATTAAATTGGTTAAGGTGCTAACTTGTTTGATACAATAATGATAAAGTAATCACAATCAAATATAGTTTGATAACAAAGTTTTTTATAGTTTGGTAACAAAAGTTTTCACTTGAAATACAGTACACTGCATGTGAAAGGATAAATTTCAGAATTTATGTTTTCTGTTATTTTGCTCTTAAAATATTGTTCAGAGCTGTTAATTGTCAGCTATCAATAAAAGAATCAGTCTTTAGACAGATGTTTAGTATACCTTCTGAAAATAATAAATGGATAAATGTCAAATACATTGATGCAATTTTAGGGAACTGCTAATTATTGGTGGAGTTGCTGCAAGAGATCAACTCTCTGTACTGGAACAAGGTGTAAGTTGTATTTTTTTCATATGATTTATTAGTTTGGGTTCTGAGTAACCTGTGATGTTGCTAAAGGATATTAATGGTGGTTAACTCATGTAATAAGAATAATAAACATGTTAAAAACAAAGTGTACAGTCAATAGGAAGCTCATGTTGCAACAGTCTCGCAGTTGTTCCTTTACTTCCATGTCAATACAAGTACTTATGGTGCTTAGTCAAATTCTGTTGAAGCTGAATACTCCTGAAAATCTTAAAGGTGTAATTGTTTGCCATTAGTCCTTAACCAACAAGACAGTTTTCCTATTAATTTTTGTTCCATTTTTTGTGAATAAAAATAGGCTGCAGTTATCAAGATGAACCTACACTACAAACCAGTCCTACGTAGAAGGAAGTGATCTGGTTTCAGCAGCATGGAATCTACAATTGATTCAGTCACAATTTAGAGAGAACAGAGTCACAGGGTCTTGATTTTATATAAGACTCACTTTTGGAAGTGAAAATACATCACTGTTGATAAATTTTCTAGGGGTTCTAGCTGCAAAACCAGAAATTTTGTGTTAAGCCTACTTGAAATGGAAGATTATTTGACTTTAGTGTGAATGCTAAATTCTTGATTGTGAACCCTCCTGTCTGTCAGAATTTTAAGGTACTTGTATAGTTATAGACTTTGTATCCTTCCACCATGAGAAAAAATTATCCTCATTTAAAAACAAATCTATTTGTTGGCTTTAGATAACAAAATTACACAGCTTGGCATTCAAGGGAGGAAAAAAGGGCACAGCGCTTCCCAAATAAGGGAAGGCTTCCTCCCTAAAGTAGATTCTGCTAATGAAATGACTGTAGAACCAAAATGCAAGTTGCCCAGAGAGGAGGTTGTGGGATCCCTTTCCAGAAGGGTGCTGAAAATTTAATTTCCGCTACCTGAAATAACTTGGAAATTGTCCTTGGTTTGCATGTGAAGGTGGGGAGTGGAGACCAGATGATCTCAAGAGATCCCTCCAACTCAAGTTACTCTAGGATTTTATGAAGTTACAACTTACAGAAGATAAAGCATCATACTGATAATTGTCTCATAATGTTAACCTTAGATAAAACTTCTAATGCCTCTAGTTAATTACAGGACCAAGCCATACTCTTTATGTACTTCATAGGTGGATATTGTCGTTGGAACTCCTGGAAGGCTGGATGACTTGGTCTCAACGGGGAAGATTAATTTATCTCAAGTTAGATTCCTGGTTCTGGATGAAGCTGTATGTAAAGAACTAAGTGCTACTTAAATTCTGTTCTTAAATGCAGTATGATATTTGCAAAAAAAAAAGTAAAACATTATTGTTCTGTAGTATTTGATAATTCAGTTGGAACAGTTAAATACCTGTAGGCTGTTCCACCTTAATCCTCTGATCATTTGCAACCATAGTAACCTACTTTTCTTTTTCCCCTGCCCTCAATAGTATCTCTGTTAAATATGTTTGGAATTTTTCTGATAGAAAAATATATTTCAAGTTGTATTTAGAAGGTACTGAAGTCTGTCCCTGTTGCTGCAGGGAACTCAAAGGACAAAGACAAAATATAAGTGTTAGTTAACCCAGCAGGTCTTGAAGCCAGTGAATGTTGTACTCCATATGCTGTGAAATAAGGGCATCTCTCTGATCTGTTGTAGTACAATTGAGTATTCAGAAAGATTAAATGCCCTGGGGTGTTAGCTACGAGAAGCTTCTTGTGAAGCACAGCAGCTATAGTGTAAATGCTCCACATTTTTACTGGGCTATTTCTCCTTGGTAGTAGTATCCCTGCCACGCATTGACCTGTCCAGCTAATTAAATGCAAGAACTTCTGAGAGTAGGAGTATATTGCTTATGTAACTCAAGTGTAAAGACTGAGAAATGAGAGAGAAGATTTGCAGCTTCATCTCTTTATTTCATCCCCATGTAGGATGGCCTTCTCCTCCAAGGTTATTCAGATTTCATAAACAGGATCCACAGTCAAATTCCTCAAATAACCTCAGATGGAAAGAGACTTCAGGTATAAAATGTTTGTGATTTGGGTTTTTTTGTTGTTGTTGTTGTGGGTTTTTTTATTGTTGTTATTTCTTTGGATTTTTTGGGGGGGTGTGTGGTGTGCTCTGCTTTCAGTTTTTGACTATTATTTGGCATGGAGCATGCTTCTTTGAAGTGGAGTTTGCTAAAACTCTTGTACAAAACAAACACCTGTTCAGTGAGTTGAGTAATTGCCTGTGGGATATATATTTTTAGTATTCTAGATGTTGAAGCCTAATATTCAGCAGTTTCAATTTAATTTGAATTATTTCTATATAAATATAGCAAAACATGACTGAATACATACTTTATGATTTCTAATGTGTTAATAATCTTGATTCATCAGCTTTCAATAGTTTTGCAGTCTTCCTACTAATTTATTGAGTCTTTGTAAGAGAATAATTAAGCAATTTATTTTGTGTCCTGACTCTTGCCAGCTGAGTGGTTCCTGTGATGAAGAAATCTAGACTCTTTCTGCTGTGCTACGTTATGCATTCAACTACATAACATTCATCCAGTTCTACTCCCACCTTTTTGGGCTGGGAGGATCTTATATTCAGTAGTATCCGTATGACTCTTTTCTTCTCAGGTGATTGTGTGCTCTGCAACACTGCATTCTTTTGATGTGAAGAAATTATCTGAAAAAATCATGCATTTTCCTACTTGGGTTGATTTGAAAGGAGAAGATTCTGTCCCTGAAACTGTACACCATGTGGTTGTGCCTGTAAATCCAAAAACTGATAAACTCTGGGAAAGGCTTGGCAAGAATCATATCAGAGTAAGTGACAATTGAGGTTATTTGTTCATGTTTAGTTATTTAACCTTCGGAACAGGGACCTAATGTTGAAGGATCTTTGCTGGCTGTTGAAACAGCTTAATCTGAAATGGTTTGTTCCATGGTAGTCAGCATCATATCAGTTATGTCATAACACTGTTTCAGAACAGCTCAGTGTGACAAACATGGCTGAAGAAGAGCTTGACAGAGTAACAGTCTGATTTGCACTAGAGAGCAAAGGCACTGTGCTTTTTCACTCTTTTCACAGCTAATGGTCCATGCTCTAATGGTGCTTAGTTCCTCTTTCCTGACTTGGCAGAAGGAAATAAACCTGCCAAGATGGATCATTATGTAAGGTAGTTGTGTCTCCAACCCCTGTGAGATGAGCAGATTTTACAGAATGGATTTCATATCAGACTGCATTTCAGCATTTGAGACTCCAGATTCTACAGTCACCTGACACCTGTTCATGTGAGGTGTTGGTTGTTCAGGTTTTAATATTCAAGTTCTGAATGACCTGGAACCAAAAGTTATTCTTGGCAACTCTGATGCAGTTACAAGTCTATAGGTTTTCTTAATCTCTCTTTGGAACCTCTGTTTGTCACATGTTAGTACCTTTTCATTAAATCTTAGTATGTGCTTATTTCTTTTGGATTTTAAGTTTATATCTGATTCAACCTAGCATAGGAGAAAAGATAAGGAACAACTGTTTATGATTTAACTGTATTTTACAATATCTTTTTATTCAAGTTTGTTTGGGTGTTTTTAATTCTTCACTTTGTTTAAAGTGTTTCCTATCCAGTGTCACATAAATAGTTTTATTGCCTTTTTTTATGAATAAATTTTGTGTGCCTAAACACAAGACTTTTCCTTTAGCTAAAGGTAGGTAAATGTGGTTGATGGGAGAACAGAATGTTAAGATTACTTTTAAACTTCCATTTCTTCCTAGTTACAAGTTAATGGAGTTAAGTATTTGTCTGTGAAGAGTAGACTACTGACTTGGGGGGCTTTTTTGTTTGTGTTTTTCCTAGACTGATGAAGTCCATGCAAAAGACAATACACGACCTGGTGCTAACACTCCAGGTAATGAGCAGCTTTAAGAAATAGTTTGTGAAATTTTTGTAAATGTTTTGAAGTAAATTGTAGTAGATGCTTGTCTTGGTCATGTTCCTCCAAAATTTTATTTCTACATTCTCATAGTCTTGAAGAGAAATGTGTTTCTGTACCTGGGCTGTGGGAAAGAGACCTGAATATGTATTTTGCAGATGTGTAGACTAGTGTTTGTTGGTGTATACAAGAAACCTGAAACTTCTGAGTGCTTTTGTTCTTTCTGTATTGTATCTCCTTGGAGCACAGGAGCCTGGAGAGGAGAGGTAGAAACTGAAGGTTTAGCTTACTTGCTCTAGTAATAAAAGTTCAGATGTTTATTCAAAGGCTGGAGAACTTCAAAGGTATGCAGTTCAAAGGTTCTTCATGTTTTTAAACAATTTGAGTGAAATAACTTCTTTATTTTTATTTAGAAATGTGGTCTGAAGCTATTAAAATTCTAAAAGGAGAATACACTGTTCGGGCAATCAAAGAGCACAAGATGGACCAAGCCATTATTTTCTGCAGGACTAAAATAGACTGTGATAATATGGAGCAGTACTTCATCCAACAGGGCGGAGGTGATGCTTTCATGTCAACCTTACTCAGCTCACTTTTCTCACTTCTGTGTTTTTTCAACACCAAATTTGTGTGATAGAGGTCACCAGTACTGGGACACAGCACAAACAAAATTGCGCTTCGGTTTTTTTACATACTGACTGGACATAAAATTCAGAGTTTTGTAGCAGGAAGCTACAAGGATGTCCTTTGTGAAAGAAAGCAATGAACTGTCTTATACCTGTTTCCACATAGTTCTGAAATGAATGGAAACCCATCATGCACCAAAATCTGAACCAGTGAGAAGATATATGGTGCCTCTGCTGAAACATACTAGGAAAATTGATAGTTGATAAGGGCAAGAGACATGGGAAGAAATGTTCACACATAAGACACAGAAGAAGAAATGTAAAAGAAAACACAGGAACAGTGAAAGGGATGTCTGAGGAGAAAGGTGAAGATGGACATTTGTAGAAATGGGGAAATTTAGAGCAGGAAGGATTAAGGAGAAATGCCTGCACAGACACGCTCTGGTGAGGAGGGAGGAGGAGTGTTTAACTACTTATCTTGAGTATTTTTTTTCTGCCCCAATGCCTGTGAAATTTTTTTGCCCATGAAAATTTTTCCAGTTCTGTATGGTTCTGTGTCATAACTTATATGTGATGTTATTAATGCATCTAAATTCTTTCAGGCCCTGATAGGAAGGGACATCAATTCTCATGTGTCTGTCTCCATGGTGATAGAAAACCTCAAGAAAGAAAGCAAAACCTGGAAAGATTTAAGGTGATGCAGCAGATTCTTGAATGCTTTTTCCTCACCTCCTAATACCTGAATTCATGTTAATTTGTGTTCCTAGTTCTTCATTTAAATTGCACTCAAATGCTCTTCCTGAAATTGTGAGGCACATTTTCTGTAGGTGGAAGTCTGTACTGGTAATCAATATAATCTTTGTGAGTTTGAATTCAGAAGATATTGGACTTACTTTGAAATAAAAACCCAATTTTAAACTATAGCAATTACATTGGTTTTTAAAGTCTTTAGTACTTGATTACTTAAAAAAAAAAAGTTACATATTACAGTTTAGTTTTGATTAAGCCATTTATTGATTTTTGCTTGCCCTACGGTGTTGGGGGAAGAAACAAAGATGTAAATTCACCAAGCTATTCATGCTTTATTTGAAGTGTTCCTAAATGTACAGAGACTTCAAGGTGAAGTAAATGCAAAGGACTATGGTTTCATTGCTTGGGATTTTGCTTGCTGTATTTAGCACACTACTTCATTACAACTCTGTTTTGGCAGAGAGGAGATGTCCGTTTCTTGATCTGCACAGATGTTGCTGCTAGAGGAATTGATATTCATGGCGTTCCATATGGTAAGACATATTTTTTTTTAAACTTAGGCTATTGAATTGCAGTGGAGTTGCAATATATTTGTATTCCTGTCCAGTAGTTAAAATAATATATGACCTATAGCATAATTTTAAGAGACATAGATGTTAAAGGCTTTTAAACTAGGCAATATTTAATTTGGTTGTTCACCATGAGTTCTCAAATACCTGATGATGTTCTGTGTTTTTGAAAATTATTAATTCGGTTTTCCATTCTTGCCAAAAAGTAATCAGGGAGGAAGCAGTTCGGGAGTGAGAGCCTTTATTGCGGGTATTGCAGGTTACACCTGTAACTGTTGTAATAGACTATAAAGTATGTACGTAGGCTAAGGAGAGGAATTGCAGCAATCAAAATCGTATTTTAGGTGTCTGACCTAAGCTCATATATTTAAAAAAATAAAAATCTTATGTTCTCTGTGGACTGTGCCTGTCTCACACAGTTATCAACGTGACACTCCCTGATGAAAAACAGAACTATGTTCATCGAATTGGGAGAGTCGGCCGAGCTGAGAGGTATGTGTGTGTTCAGAGCACTCACCAGGTTTTCTTGGTATTTTTTGTTGTTGTTTCACAAGGTGGCAATAGTTACTGAAATAGATTTCTTCCTTTCTTCTCCCGTAATATTTCAGGATGGGTTTGGCAATCTCCCTTGTGGCAAAAGAGAAAGAAAAGGTAATTATACTCCAAAGCAAAGATGAACAGACACTATTTAGTGAAGTTAGGCCACAGCTGCTCTCTGACCTTCTTATCCTGCATTGAAAAACTGCTTGTTTGTCCATGCTTAATTGGAGGAGAACTTAAACAGATGCCTGAATTCTTTTTCATTTATAATTAGTCAAAATGAATGTACTAAACTCTATTTCACAAAGTTTAGAAGTTGTTCTCCATTATTTCTAGGTTTGGTATCATGTATGCAGTAGTCGTGGAAAAGGGTGTTTTAACACTAGACTGAAGGAAGAGGGAGGTTGTACCATATGGTACAATGAGATGCAGGTAAGCATTTTGCTTAGGTGTTCCCTAATTCCTCTAAAAGACTCAGGAATGAAGTTTTTGTTTCACCTGTGTAGTTGAAGTTAGTTGATTCTGTTTAAAGAAGAAATTAGAAGACTTTTCAAGGTATATGTTCTGTAAGTTGTGTAATTATAAAAGCTTATTTTAATATTTGTAGCCAATTTTGTTGGAGTCATACATTCAGGTTCCTTATAGTCTTCCTAATCAAAATCTGTTAAGATTTAAAGGGTGTTAGTTATGCACTTCTGTTTAGATTTGCAAAACTGTCACTTAAAACTGTTGTTTCTCTAACCTGGAAATAGTTTGTCACTTAAGTAGGCTTTCATTGGGATTTGTATACCAGCTATGAATGCATGTTAAAAATCAATACTTCCCTTCTTTCTCTAATAAAGAAAGGCAAATACACCTCATCTGTGGTAAAATAAGCTTCGACTATGAGTAGCCTTATTCATGCAAGTTCAGTAGTGAATGGAATAAAGACTTCTAGGTAGGGTAAAATCATACTGAAATTGTAAATGAACTTGTATAGTCCAAGCTAATAAAAACGTGTTAGTCTTCTGTATCTGTGACTGTTTTCTGTACCATTCCTGTTCAAACTACTCAAATGTGACTGTTTAGAATACTAGTTTGATTAGTCTTGGACCATGAGAGTACTTAAAGAGTTTTTTTCTCTTAGTTGCTGGGGGAGATTGAAGAACATTTAAACTGCACTATTGCCCAAGTTGAACCAGACATAAAAGTACCAGTGGATGATTTTGATGGGAAAGTCACGTATGGGCAGAAAAGAGCTCTGGGCGGTAAGAAGGAGCTGCTCTCGAGTTCCCTTGCTATGCAGTGCTCAGCTTCCTCTTGCTTGTCTCCTGTGTAACTACAGAATAATAGATTATAAATAAGTAACAGATTATAAATAAATGGATTATAAAAAGCTGCTAGTTCTTTGTTATCTTCTGCATTTGTTACATGCAGCTTAAAGGTTGCAAGTGACGAGAGTGTGTATACCTGTTTTGGTTTGTTTGTGCCTTTTTTTAACAAAGTAATTAACTTTCTGAATGACTGTGCTTGGGCATTGTTAGTTCTGCTGAAAAATGGCTTTGAACGTGTAATTTAGATTGTGTCTCTTTTGGCAGGTGGACTGTATAAGGGCCATGTGGATATTCTGGCACCTACAGTACAAGAGTTGGCTGCCCTTGAAAAGGAGGCTCAGACATCTTTCTTGCATCTTGGCTATCTTCCTAACCAGCTGTTCAGAACATTCTGATGGTGCCACTCTGGAGAGAAGGCTTGAGTTAATAAATGCTCTGCCCTGCAAATACAAAAATCCCACACTGTCTCTGAGTAGAGGTAGTTAGAAAGCGATTAAAACTAAATATAGTTCTTGCATGAGGAACAGAGTGTTCAGCACTGTAACTTTGAGTTAGCTGTTCTCCTAATAAAATAAAACATGTCAAAGATGAAATGGTTTTGTTTGGGTTTTTTTTGCCATAAAGGATTAATTTGCAAAATCATTCTTTGCATGGTTTAGTTTGTAGTAACTACAAGAGTAGTTAGGCAAACATGGGAGGAGAGTTTTATATTTCTATTTAATTATATTTAAAAATAATTATTTGTGCACTGTAAATTTTTAATGCTGGGCTGACTAAAGATAGATTCAGATTCATTCAGACAGCTGTTTACATTTAAGATACTAAATAAAAAACCCCAGATCTCACATATGTATTTGAAGCTCTTTGTTATCCTAAACCCCTACATCTAGGCTAATAACTGCATTTTGATTCTGTAGTTCTAGACTTCTAAAAATTAATGGTTCTTAAATTTCTGAAATGGATTGCACAGTGTTGTAGCAGTATTGTTACAAATATTTCTACAACACTCTTGAATTCATAGGGGAGTACCATGTGAGTATCAAAGCATTTCATAAAACTGCAGGAAAAGCTTTTTCATGCAGCAGTATAGGCTGAAGTATTTAATGCCTCTTGTGCTGCTTTCAGACAGATTGAATTTGTTCAGATGAAGTTACTGCAATCTGGGTGGGAATTTCTTTTTAGCTTTTTTTTCCTCTAGTGACTCTACTAATGATAAATAGAAATTTCAGTGACTTTGCCTGCAAATTGTCCTCCAGCTATCTCAGGTCATTGGGAATGCCAGACAGCCACAAATACAAGTAAACTTTTGCCTTGTGAAGTCTTTTCACAGAACATGCCATCCCCTAGCAAAAAGCAGTGACAATCAATTTAAACTCAGATTGAGGAAATAGTTGTTTGTAGTGTTACCTGGAGAGGACAGACTGAAAGACCCAGGGATTGTAATAAAAAACAGATTTCTCATTAATTTAAAGTATTGCATTTACAGCAATTTGTGATATTATTACTTGATCCCAAGGAGAGGGAAGATTACATGAGATGCTTATTTGAACTTGGGAAGAAAAATTCTGTCGTGTGTTGTGTTGGTCTTGTCAGACAAAAGTAATGAAATCTGTCAACTATAAGTCAATCAAAATTAACTTATTTCAATGCCTACAATCATTTAGAGATAGAAGAAATCAGATCATTAATGTTTGCCAGCTGAAGCTGAGATTAAAATCAGTTTCATCTAGTCTAGACATATATCTTGGGAAATTTTTTTAAATCACAGGGAAATGGTGGATTGGTGGAATCAAACCCTTAGGAGTGTTGATCTTTTTGTTGAAATGTGACATTCTACATTTGCTACCTTTCCCAAGTGCTGGTATCTTTCAAGATTTGCTGTTGGGTATCCAAACTTTTGTGAATAATTACAAATCATTACTAATTAGGGCTGAAAAAAAAATGCTAAAAATAAAAATTACTTCAAGCATAAAGCCTAGGCACATCACTTCTTACCTAAAATTTGTATTTTCTTGGTGCTGGAGATGAAATTACTACAGTGGTCTGATGTATACTTGCTTTCAGAAGGGTTTTGGTGATAGGCCTTCAAAGGCATGCAAGAGGTACAGGGCAGTTTCTGATTGAGAGACTTCAAAGGCTGTGTGAGATGTCAAGAACTTAAGTGTATCTTGTGCTAAATGGCAGAAAATCACCACTGCTGTAATCAGTAATCTTTAAGAAAAGTATTTAGCTCAGATGGCATATAAGCTAGCAATTGTTTGGAGGGATCTGGTTTGGGGTTTTTATATTTCAGTTACTGCTATCTTAAACCACTAAGGTGGACTTTACTGGAAAGCTTGACATTTTTTCAGAAAGCAAGTACAGCTATTAAAAAAAAATTTAAAAACCAAAATAAAATGTTGAATGGAATTACACCAAATTAAGTTCAGACAATTTTCCCTGATACGATGTTCTCTGGCTCTTGTTATTTTTATTTGGGAATGAACATGCCTTTACATCTAGTTACAGGAAGCCATATCTAAACTGGTGTGATTCCAGTTAAAAGCTTTAACTGCCTCTCTTGAACCAAGCACTGACCTGCTTTCACACCAGTCGAGCAATGAAGATGTTTTTGTACTGGATGTTAAAAGTCAACAGATCCCTAAGGAGAAGGAAAAAAAAAAAAAAAATCAGCATCAGGTGATGTGCATTCCATGGGACTGTTCCAACTGATTGAGAGGGAAAAAAAATCACGTAGCAATCAAGTTACCTACTTGTCTGTGTGTGTAAAGGTCGATGCGCCCGTGCGCTGCTGGGCTCCGTGTCCGCGCTGGGCGGTTCCCGGGGGCCGAGTGATGCCCATGTGGTGGTGCTCGTGTCCCGCCTATGCCCCTTCCCGCGCCAGCCTGCTGCTTCCAACTGGGTCAATTACATTCTCCCTATTTCTCCTTTTTTTTCTCTCTCTTTAGAAACAAACAAACTGCTAAACAAAAAAAGAACTTAAAGCTGTTAGAGCTGTTTGTGTGGAACACAAACTCACAATGGAGGGCCCTTGCTTCACTGCCTGACTTCTTGTCGAGGCTTGAATAAACATGTAGTGTGAGCCGTTCCGATTGTTAATCCACTTACTTCTGCTGTAGAGGGCTTGCTCCTTGTCTGGGTACAAAGCTAGTTCTTGCTACTGTACATGTCAAAACCGTATTTATTTTTATTCTTAGTGCTGCTTGCTAGGGCTCACAAACTGAAAACGAAAACAAAAAATAGGCTTTCATAAGTGCCCCTGGCAGTATTTGTTGCAATTTACTGGTGTCAAAATTGTAAGCAAATCGCATGTAGGCATTCTTGCTGTGCTTCAACTTTTCTGACCAAAAGGCAGGAATATGGGAAATTCGACATTTTACTGAGTAAAATGAACAAAATATAAATTCTAGTTTAAACCTTTTCTTTTTCCTAGTTATATTCTAATAATAGTTATTAAATTGGCTTAGGGAGATATTTTTGTTTGGTGTTTTGAGTTAATTGCTTGCTTATTGGAGCACCTTGTTCAATTGCTTTTTTTTTACTAATTTGCTTTAGCACAACGTCTTTGAGAGAACTCACATTCTTATTGGATGATTAACTATTCATTTATAACTACTGGTAGTAATCTTTCTTTGTTTTCCTTTACACTCCTATAAAGGTTCCTTTTATGGAAGGGAAAAGGATACAGATGGTGTTTGCCACTCAGTGTCCAAACTGCTGAGCTGGGGCCCCCTTTTAGCAAGCTCCAAAGGCAGGAGTTTGCTGGTCTCTTATGCTTTAAGTATGGTTCTGTTTTGCTACTGTGAAAGCAGACAAAATTGCTGCTGGCAACACAGACTTGTACTTCAGTCTTCTCATGTTTATGGAATCACACATACAAATAAACGTGCCTGGTCTATTTGAAGAGGTAATTGGCCTGTGGTCACTACCATATGTGAATATCTGTATAATGCAGTAAGCTGGGCTCCTGCTTAAGCCAGTTAGCAAAATAGCTGCATTTCAATTAGATTAGGGGTATATAAGAAAGAGGAAAAATGGGCAGAAGATTCAAAGGATGAACTTTACCAAGAGGTGTGTACCCCTCTGCCCTGCACCCCTATCTAGGGAAAAGTATAATAGCTAGAGACACTTTGATAAACCCTTTGTCACTGCAATTACACCACACTTGCCTGTTGACAAAATGAAGTTATGAAAGGGGTGAGGGAGATCAAAACTTGTCTTGTGTAAGGAGTTCTTTATGATAATACTTTTTCCACATTGCTTAAAAGCAAAAAGTTGCTACTTTTCAGAGTTGTTACTTGTTGGAGTAACTAATGCATTAAATGAATTATGATAAGGGTCTTTATCTCTTCTTATTAAAATTTGTCTAAAAATCACTGTGCTTCTTGCAGTGATTTTTGTCTATATCCCTTGGTTTCTCACAAATGTGTCCAGATCCACAGATGGAAAAACTGAGGTAAAGAGACGTGGCAATCTGCTGAATGTCAGCCAAGACTGGCAAGAATTGTCATCATATCTTTGCAGCAGTAATATACTAAATGCTGGTTCAAGAAACTCAGCACATGAATGGATCAGTCTTTTTCATAATGGTTGTTATTATGTGAGAACATAAAGGTACATTCATGAAGTGTATCCCATGACTGCTGAGCACTGCTGCTTACTGGAGTGCCTAGGGTGTATAGCAGAAAATTTCTCTTGTCCTGAAGGGATTTTCTTGATTTAATATTTAGCAGTAAAATTAAAAATACAAACAGCTAACTTAATACATGGAGAACAGATTGCTGGAATTCAGATTCTAGCTAGCATTGGGCTAACACTGTTGTGGGTGACAGGATAATCTTGCCACTTCAGAAATTACAAGTCTCCTTTCTGTAGGTGTTATGTTGGACCTGCCAGTGCTGGACAGAAAATTCAGGTATTCTGTCTAAACACCATGAAGAGCTTTTGTTTAGACAACTGAAACCATCCACTGTGTAAAAGAATTAAAAAATTCTAACACCTATGGAAACAGCATAGTACTTACATTTCCTAAACTGTGTTGCCTCAGTTTGCTGTCTTTGGAAAGCACTAAAATGTTGTGGAGTTGTCCAGTGGTAACTTTCTTCTGTTTATTGATTGTTGCAATACACAAAACTCATTGAGGATTTGGATGGTATCAATTAAAACCATCCACAGATGCCTTGTTGGGAACCAGCATCCTTTTAACCAGAGCTATAATTGTGTTAGAATTAATTCAACTTATTAAGTGAGCAATAAAAAACATCATGTAGGATAACAAAATAATAATAGAAATTACATTCAAATTGCTTTAGCTGGCATTTCTGACTCTTTGGTGCATATCAGTATTATGAGTAGCCACTCTATTATTTAGGTTTTAAGAGATGTATTCTGTTCTATTGTACTAAAAAACTTTTGTGATTGTTTTTTGATTATTGCAGTTCCACTGAACAATAATAGTATTTTGAATGAAGTGATTCAAAATAGGAAGTTGAGAATTATTAGGATACAATATATGCAGTTATGCTTTAACCAGCCTTGTACCAAATGCAGTAATGAGAGGTTGAGGCAGGTTTGAGAGGTTTTTATTGAGTCAACCTTTTGGGACAAAAAAAAAACCCAAAAAAAAACCCAAAAAAAAAAAACCACCCAACCAACCACAAAACCAAAAAACCAAAAACCCCACCAACTTGCTTTGCTCTTCGTTACAACAAGAATTTAAGCCGTGTTTGGCTGAAATGGCCAAAAAGAAGTAAGTTTTACAAAAAGATAGTCTATTCACCTCTAAGCACTGATCTTTTGTGGTAATTCTAATGGCCTAAAACAGTGAGAACAGAATTTATATTCAGTTTGAAAATTGTAAAATAGTCTGAAGTCATCTGTAGTTTTCTGTCAGCAGCCCAAACTTTGGTTAGGAGTTTTGCCAACAGCCATTGTTGCCAGGTGATGTTTTTAACTATGGACTGCATTTAGTCCAAGTTTCTAAAACTAAGAAACTTAGTATATGGTAAGCATATCTATTTTTTTCTGTATTTTCTTGCTAAGGTTTAACTTTTCTGGTACATATGTTCAAACAGCTTTTCCTGATGGGTTAAAAATAGTCTTTATATCAAAAGGAGGAAAAAGTTTGTTGTTAGTCTTTCCATATTAAACTTGGGGTTTTCTCCTGAATAATGCCTGTGGTATCAGAGGCTTCCTCCATGTGTTTTACTTATCTCATTTATCGTGTAGGTAACTTATGTAAATGGTGTACTTCAGGATGCAGTCTCCTTAAAAAAGCAGGAAATCCCTGGGAAACTGTCCAAGTAAACACTGCACAGGCTACTGAAACAATCAGAAATACGGGTTTGTATATGAAATATTTTCATCAAGCCTATTTAATACCCCCTTAAAGTTGTCTCTTTTTTTGTAAAGCATCCAATAAAGTGACCTTTCTACTCATTAGACCCTGTGTGCATCCACTTGCCTCTCCTGTTACCCTACTGATGAAAAGTGAGTTTACTTTTATTCCTGTATCAACAGGATTGTTTCCATGGTGGTTTATAGTTTTCAGCTCTTGAAAGTCAACCATGGGCTGGGGAGAAAATGTATCAGGGCAAGATAAGGAAGAAATGCAAACTCCGTAAATTAATGAAGGAATGCAAATCAAATCCTGATTGAGACCTAAATTGCCAGCATGAAAATAATCTTCTACATAAGTGTTTCCATAAGTGACATGATTTGGGGTAATTAGGTTTGTGGTGCCCAAATACGCTGTGGTTTTAAGGTTATGATCTTTAGAGATCAGCGTCTTACAATCTTAAATCTATGTGATAATCTTGACTACTCAAGTCAATATGCAGCAAATACAAATTCTCTTTATTCTCTTGCATACTACTATTGTTGAAGGCAAATTAAAATAATGTGGTTTGATATGCCATGATGAAAAATCCTCTCACTGAGGCATCTGTGTTTCAACAAGATGTCAATCTCTGCAGTTCATTCACAAATCCCAACCTCGGCTACGTTCTGGTTCACATTAGGTTTGTACTGAACAAAATAGAGTGTAACAAAAGTAAGCAGGAAGCAATTCCACCCTCAAATAAGGCTATTCCAGTGTTTTTAAGTGTTTAATAAAAAACTTAACAAATTGCCAACTCAGGTAGGACTTGTGGAATCCTATTGTTTCTCCTTTTGTATAGTGATGCTCAGTTGTTCAAAGCGTCACATCCAACAGCCACAATTTCTCAGGCAATACTTACTAAACTCAAGCCTCTAACTCATTTATTTGAAGAAGAAATCCTCAACTCCACTAGACTATTTCCTGCATTAAACTAATTAACCTTCAGACAGAAATTAGCTCTTCAGAGGTGGTTGCTTCCTAAGAGAGCAGCCACAGCACTCCCAACAAGTGTTTGATGTGGAGAAAGTTTTAAAGAAGAAGGAGTTAATTTCCAGAGGTGCTGCTGCTATGAGAAACAATTTTCAGTATTACACGTGTTCTTGGTTTATGTTAGTTATACTGTTAAATGTTTGGGGTTTTTTTATTGTGTTGGCATCAAGTACTTTGTTTTGTTTGCCATACAGATACAACTTTGCAGAATAAAACATAAGGTTGTATTCTGCGAAGTTTTCATATTAAAAAGTATTATATATGTATCATTTTATAGGACCAATGTCAGGAATTTGCTTTAGTTTTAGTAATTTAATCTCTTCCTTTAAACAAGAAAAAAAACTGGAGGGGGAAGATAGCAGTGGGCAAGGATAGTCCATACAAGGCTTGATCTGATAGAGTGATGTGAAAAGTTTTTCCCTGGAGTTCTGCTTACACCATCTGTGTGTCATGAGTAAGCACTGTCTTTTTCTATGAACTGACCTTATTTCAGCCTTCCCTTTGCATGATGCATCACCTTCTTAGTTCTCCTGCCTGTGCCAGGTGCTGTGTTACTGCTTTCCCTTACCTGTGGTTTAGGGGGTGTGCACAAGGGAAGACCAAAGATATCTGCCTTTGGCAGGAGGGTACAACAGGACAACATTCCTCCCAGAACTGTTGTTAGCATGAGACCTAAGAAGAGGCAAAATTAAGAGCAGCAGGGGAATGGTACTGTAAATCATTCTACATTTGACTGGGGGAAAAATGGTGAATCACATGGCACAGTCTGCACTATTCTTCTAAAGCTCTCGTTTGCTGCTGTGGTAGATGAGAGCTTTCCTAATGTGATGCCTTCTGATACCTGTCAAGAATGACTCATTTTCCTCCCTGCTCTCCCAGAAGGGAATTATATGAGCTCTTGGGCTCAAAAACATTCTTTTGAAGGAACAAACAGGAAAGTTGAAGCTGAGAAATAATGAGCATGATGAAGAAATGAACAATTTAAGATGATCCTGGATTTCTCTGAGCATCCACTCTATCCACCACAAAACCCATTTCCTGTGCCAGTGGAAATTGGGTTTTTTTCTGTAAGTTTCGCTGTGTCAATAGAAAAAAAGTGCTTTTCTTTCTGTGCCAAACAAATTGTCCTTTAGATACACTGGTTTCTTTGAGAAACCAAGGTATGGTTCAAGACACTGTTTCCTGGAGAACACCACTTCATGTAATGAATGAGATCGTTATGGTTGGTTGAACCCGTGTAGCTGAGCAAACACGTGAAGGCTGAATGTGTTGGGAGTGAGTATAAACAGATTCCGTGCCGTGAGAGGTAATTCCTGAATGGTGGCAAAGATGTGTAATTATTGCTAAATTTACCAGCATAATTGAAGTCCTCTAGTCAATTATAGGTGATAACACTTCTTGTGCACACCGACAAGAACTTATGGGAGTACCTAAATTGCAGGTTAGTTGGCTGGCTCTGTGTGTGGTTTTGCTGTTTGAAAGACTCACTAAATTCCCTCTTGTGCTAAGGAGTGGCCTGTCACACAGCCAAGGGCTAGGCTGGAGAATACATTTTGGTTTATACTTTCTCTTAAAGCAAAGATTGGCACTGTTTGTACTTTGTAAAGGTCTAGAAAAAGGTTGCAAGGTTGTTTCATCTGTTTAATTTCTGTTTTGCATACTTTCACAGATTCATAGAAAGATTTGAGTTGCAAGGGACCTTAAACATAATTTAGTTCTAATGCCCTACCTTCAGCAGGGACACCTTCTGCTAGACTAGGTTACTCAGAGCTACATCCATCCTGGCCTTGAAAATTGTCAGGGATGGAGCATCCACAGCTTCTCTGGGCAGCCTGTGTCAGTGCCTTACCACCCTCACCTTGAAGAATTTCTTCCTGATATGTAATCTAAACCTTTCCTCTTTCAGTTTAATGACATTTTCCTTTGTCCTATCAGTACACATCCCTGTAAAAAGTCCCTTTCCAGCTTTTCCTTTTCCTTTGTATTCTGGTTCAGAGTTGGCATTTGAGGGCAGAGTGAGCAAGAGGTGTTTTATTGTGTATCCAGACTGACAGATCAGGAACAAGAGGTGAGGCTGGATGGGTCTGACCAGGACCAATCATGTTTCATACCGAACCAAGTCTCACGGACGGGCTGGGTGAATACGAGGGAATGCTGATTTTTATTTACATAGTCAGCATTGATACACCCTTAAAGAAGAGTGGGAGGATGCAGCCTGTTTTATGGCCACTAAGGCTCCCAGACAGATCACATGCTTGACTGCTCCTGTGTGTTAGCCAGGGATGACATTGCAGCCTGTCTGTGAGAGGGACCCTCACAGAGAATCACAGCCCCTGCTCTTCTTTAGGCATCATTTTCTGCTGTTTTACTGGATGTGAGTTTTAATTATACCCATATATATTTGCAAATGTTTTCAAAATGAAAAATTTTAAAAATTGCCTTTGGATCGTTTAGTTTGCCCCAACATTCCTTTGATTTCATTTTATTCGATCAAAAACAGCTAAGGAATACTTAGCTAAGGATTTGTAGACAAATAAAACTCTATTCTTGCTGACATGCTGAAAGACAGCAATGGAACAACATGACTATTGGAATCCAGCTAACTTTATAAGTACTGGTGAAAAATTCAGAAATAGCTATTCAAAATCTATTTCAAAAAGTGGGAAGCAGTCTGGGTGGTCATGTTTTAAGAAGTCTTTGTGTGCCACTGTGCCTTGTAGATAGGTGGCATCAGGCTCATGGATGATCCCCAAAAGGGCTGTGTGATAATGGTGCTATGTATACTGTTGTTTTTTTCTGCAAATACAGAGGATTTACTGAAAGATGCTAATGATAATAGATTTTAAATGCTTTTGCCTTTAGCAGCACATTTTTTTCATGGAAGTTTTGAGTCATACAAGTCTAGAAGATACTGATCTGCTGATGACAAAAATGGTCATCCTTTAGCTTACATTGCTTTCTATGTTGCTAACCAATTTTTAAAAAAGCCTTTTTCTGTAACATGCACTGCAACCTAGTTTTCTGAAGCAAGAGAGAAAATACCAAACTCTCATGTGCTAAATAAGATTGTAGCATTATTTAAAAAATAATCACTCCTGCAAGTATACTCTGTAATGATCTCCTTCTTGAAATTTAATTTGCAAGGGTGATTCTAGGAGCACACCTATCTCATGTTTCTATGTTAAGCTTCTATGAAGTTCAAACTGGATGAGGGATTTTCTCCATCTATAAATTTGGTGTCTCCATGAAATGTGAGTTCATAGACCACAGAAAACTTCACTTCATACACATTAATCGTCTTGTGTGTCAAGGAAGCTATTACTTTCATATGCTTTTATGCTTTTCACTGTGTAGGATAATGACGCTGTATATATTAAACTTCAATATTTTATAGATGCAATCAAAATAACCTATTTAAAGAAAGCTAAAGGTCTAAGTAAAGTGTAAAAGTAAAGAATTGTGAAGCTCAGGTAGGAAATTCTGATCTATATGATATTCTTCAGGATTTTCAAAGGCCCCTACTAAGTGCCACTGGATTGTCTGCTCTGTCTAAACTTGCACTGATGTAGGCAGAACTATATGTAAGTTCTGTTTGTAAAGTATCATTTTTTTTAAGAGAAAAGTAAAAATATAGATTTAAAATTTTCATTTTCAGATTTATGTGAAGTTACCTACTGCATATATTTATGTAATGATGCAAAATTTTAGATCATTGTATTAATGCACATTTATTTTATTTTATGCTCCTTTTTTTGAAAATCATGCTGATCAGAGAGCATGATGTTCAAATCTTTATGAAAGCAAAACATGGGTTTATTCTATTAAGTTGGTTTTTTTCTTCCAATGCATTTTTTAATTGATTACAAGGTAAAAATTGCACCCATGATGGCACATAAGGGATTCTGAACAAGACCTAGAACAGCAGTGAAGTATATCTTGATTTTGAAGTTGAATTCCTGATGTCCTGAAAATGATTTTTCAGATGCTAAGTCCAAAGTTGTCTCAGTTCTGCAAATAATTTCTTTACTAAACTGCACAATTTTCAGGAGCCTGAACTCTTCCTTCGGAAAGTAACCAAAAGTGGATCAATAGGACAGGGGAGAAGCTGGGTCTTTTCAGTGCATATTCAAGGACCACAAGCTAAATATTTCTGCTTTCTCTGTCTAAATTGCCTGCAAATACTTTTAGAACATAGCTGATGGGGGTATTCTCAGATAACTGTGTTCCATATCAAATGTAGCAACATTCTTTCCTTTCTCATCAAAAAAGTGGTATCATCACCAGTGATAGTTTTTGCCCTGTAGATGAGTGGTTAGAGCATTACCTGAAGCACAGAAGAATGAAAAGCACATTCTCTCTTCTGCCTATGAGCTTTAAAATCCTTTTCTCCCATGTCACAAGAGATTACACCAGCTAATCAGCTTTAAACTAGTTTTGGGAGAGAACATGTTCACCTCCCAGCACAGCTGTGCATTGGTTCACTGGTCTAAGGCATAGGCCAGAAAAGAAAGAATCCATAAACAATAGGTTATTCTAAGTTATTTTTTGAGTTTTATCTAATTGCTAGTCTAACCTTTCTAGGCTAAGATCACAGAAATGGAAACTTCATCTTCATCTGGACTGAAAAGCTGCCTATAATGAAATTTTGTCCTTAAATAAGTAGCCAAGGAATATGGTATGGTCATGTATTTGATTTCTTTGACAAAAGTTATTTTACTGGGTGCTCAAGTACCTCACAAAGAAATAAGTTTTCTAATCCTCACATCATTCCCATGACTTCTACTCAAACACTATGTCCCCAGGATTGCTCTTTGTCTCTGTGTACCAGCACCAGGAGTGCTCCAAATTCAGCAGCCCAATTTCCAAGCACAGTTAATGCAACCTCCCTTCTTTCTGTGCCCAGTGATGGTATTTGGCCTCTAAAGTAGGGACTCATGCTGTAACCTTGATACTTCTGTCTCTCATTCTTTCCCCTTCTTTTTTCTCCCAGAGACCATTTGAGGTTATAACCTAGAAGCAGTGGTTATTCACAGAGGTAATACTATATATGTGGCCATATTTAGGATCAAAGTACTTGTTTATGGTTGGGTTATGAGGTGGCTTGGTACCACTCTGGGTTTGTTTTTTTCTGTTTTTTGATACAAGTAACTTGTGGGGATCCAAAAACCCCTACATTCTCAAGGATCTATGTCCATTTGCAGTGTGTTTGGAGACCTGTCAGTCACATAATTTTACTGATATGTTACATTTTTGTCACCATAGTTTCTTATTTAATAAATTAATAGATAAATAGGGCAGTGCCAAATCAAAACCGTAAAGAGATCTAATATATGATTTCTCTATGATTCTATTTTTAAGTAAACTTGTAATTTCATCATAAAACCTACCAGTTTAGCTTGACGAAAACCCATGTTGATTGGCATTAATTACATTTTCCTCCTTTAATTTATTAATCAAGTCCTGCACCAGTCAGCTCTTTTGCTTAGGATCAGTGTCAGTGAGACAGGCCTATAATTACCCAGGTTGTCTTATTTGCCCTTTTAAAATATCTTCAATTTTTCTATTGTTTCATGATGCATTGAAAATAAGCAGTAATGGTCCAAAGGGCTCCTTTACAAGCTGTCTCTGAAACCTTTAAAGAAAGTCATTTGGATACTCCAAGCTCTACATTTGAGGAGCTACTTTTTAGTATGTTTCTGAGTTACTATTAAAATGGAAAATATTTTGACATCATCATCAACTGAGCATGCAGGCGAAACTTTATTCATTATTGCATGTTGGAAGTCCTTGGGAAATCCTTCTGTATTTTCACTATTGCTATTGAGATTTTTTTGTTTGCAGATCTTAATCTTTTAATAATGGTTTTCGGATTCTCCACCTTGCTTTCTCCCAGGATCAAGCGAAACCCTGTTTCTGTGTTTGATGTCTATTCACCATGGCAATCCCTGTAAAATCCAGGACTAGAGCTGCATTGTCGGAGGACACAAGTGAAAGAGGGTGAGATTTAAGGTAAACATTATATTTATGGTGTTACAGGCTCACCTGGAGGCCACACATAAGACTTCTCTCTCTATGGTTTCAGCATCAGATATTATGCCATGAAAGTATAAGATAAGGGACCCTTAGCAGAGCTGAAAAGGGGACATGAAGAGCCCAGTGACACAACAGCTTTAGTTAGTGTTATGGGGAGGGCAAACATGTTTGACAGCCTGTGCTGAAGCATTGGATAAGCCTTGTAGCATTGTTTTAAGATAAATGTAACCCATGAACCCTTAGACCCACTGATGTCTGTCAAATCCGATGTTCATTTGCTGAACAAGAAAAATTGCAGAAAAGCACATATATCAGTTAAATTGTGCAGGATAAAAAAAAAACCTCTTTAAAGCTGAATAAAGAGCAATAAACATGATAGAGGGGATGCTTGATGGGCTCACAGCCCTGGTGCCGTGAACAGCTCCATTGTCAATTGTACCCTTTCTCTGAACGTCACTTCTGGTGTTCCAGAGCTGCAGGTCTCCTCGCTGGTGGGGTCCTGCCATGCATAAACACCATCAAATTGCTGCTCAGTAGTGGTAAAATCAGGGAAGGCTTCCTGTGCTGCTGCTGCAGCTGATGGCCTGGAAAAGGAATGCTTTTGAAATGGGCTGCGGTGTTTGCAGCTCCCCTTGATTGTTTCCATCTCTGCATCAATCCCCGATCCAACACAGTGTGAGCTGGCTGTGGGTGAAGGTGGGTGTCCATTTAGCAAACAACAAAAGGAAAATCTTATACCACTCTTTACAGAAAATGGATGTTGTCTGTATCCTAATTTCTAAAGCAAAAGTCCATGGTGAATGTACCTAGCTGCAGACATAAGATTATGTGCAGCCTTTATCTCTTTGTGGCAGTACATTTCTCTCTCTGTTGGGTACATCTGCCCAGCTGGATTAACAGCTTCTTTTCAGTATTTTCCCCAGTCCCTTTTTGTTGAGACTGGAGGCACATCCAATGCATCCTAATGCTCAACATCTGATGGCAATTCTTGTATAAACCACTATGAAATGCCAGTTTAAAGCAGCTAATAAAAGGTTTATTATTCATGTTTTACCAGAAATGCATGACCAGAAAATGCAGAAATCAATAGCTGGCTTTGGTAACTTCATAATGAAAATAATCTCCGATTACTGTATACTTTCTGTTTCCTGAGGGGCTAGATCTAAAATCGGTCACAAGAGAGATCAGAGGAGACATTCCTTATTCTGACAATAAAATCTCCAAAGGCTTCTGTTCATGTTAATCATCATGGAAAGCTTGATTTCAGTACAAATAGACAAGCAAATCCTGTATTCAGTGATTTTCACGAGCTCAAAAATATTACCAGGGAAAGACTCTATATGGGAATATACACTCCTTTTACAAACCGTTAAAACCACTTTTTAAGATTTTAATCTCCCACTGCTTGCATGCTATTCCATCTCCCACAAATACGTAAAAGACATATAAATTAAATACAGAAATCATAAATCACAACCTTTATCTTTCCATGTCTTTTAATGCAGGAATAAAATTACTTTCACCAAAAATGAAATGAACTTGCAGCTTGTCATTCTGTGTCATACTAACAGATAAAGCTTCTTGTCCCATGTAGTGTTCTGGTAGTCAGTCCTGGATACATGAGCTTTGATTTAACTATAATATAGGACAATAGACATGTGAGACAGATAAAAATCAGAGGAACAGGGGTGGAATGTTGTGGTGTTAAAGGTGAAGGGGGGTTCTGAAAGTTGCTGCTGGCATTGTGGAATTCATCACTATAGAAAACAGGAAAATTCAAAATTATATAACGAGTATAAGGACATATATTGTTATATCTGGGTATGGATATCTGTATATAGACAATAAACACATGTCCAAGGATGTGATTGTAAATGTTAACAAAACCACTGTGATGGATACAAAATTTTCTGTTTTCTACTGGATTAGGAGAATCTTTAGTTTGATCATGTTTGACCATAGCTGTGCTCATACCCTTACCATCATGGGAAAGAGACTGCTCATTTTGGGAAACTGACAATGGAACTGTTTCTTGAGAAGGCTTAAAAAGAATGGTAATGAAAGGTAAAGGAAACACAGGAAACAATTCTACAGGAAAAGCATCAGACTACCAATAAAATTCTTTATACATTTAAGGTTGCTGCTTTTTATCAATGAAGTATTAAATCTAGGCTTTCCCTCCAGTCTCTCTCTCTCATGTGTTATCACCACATTTGCAAATGTCACTGAGGCTTGAATTGTAACCTTAACACAAAAGAGAGTAAATTCCTAAAGCTTTGTACTCAATATATTGTCTGTTATCATTTAAATATCAGGGCATGTTACAGAGCACATCTGTTTTTCTGGACAACTGTGGGGGGAGGGATTAGAGAGCATGGGATAGGCAGAATTGGATAGGATATATTAGGCCACTGTTATTCATTAATAACAGATACTATTTAAGCATTCAAATACTATGACAGAATGTAACACTGTCCTTTATATTTTGTTATTTAAATAAATATTAATAATCATTGCCAAATTTTTGTCTTGCTGCCATCATTGCCACTAAAAAACCCTGACAGTTGTTCTGCCAACTTTCTCCACATATTTCCCAAAAATTACTGATCCTTACCTATTTTCTTCCATGTTCTTGAGTTCAACATGAAATAAGCAATTTTCATGGGCTTTCTCTAGTTTGTCAACTGTAAAATTATGGTGAGTACTTTGCTGGTTTAAAAGCAGTAATTTGTTTTATAATTAATATCATAAAGTGCTAAATTTAATCCTTCATTGACAGAATATCCCTTTTCTGTAAGAGAGTGCAGAGACACAGTGCATTGTGCTTCTTTGGGAACTCCCTGCTGCAACTCTGGATGATGTTTTCCAAAACTGTGTGCTCTAATATCTCAAAATTCCCCACCAATAACAAGAATAGTCATACTGTTCTATGATTCTAACTTTGTTCTTTAACTTTGTTTTATAATAGTATCAGCTCTTTGACTTGATCAAATTCCTCCTCCCACCCTGAACAGATGAACAGGTGACCGTAACCAGAGACTCATTAATCTGGAATATTTTAAAAAGTGTGACTGCATGGCCTGCATTTACTGTCTCATTAAACTGGATTGTAATGTTCAAGTTTCTAGCTTATGGCTGGATATTCAATTAAATAATGAATTTAATTGAATTAATGCTCTTTGGTTACTGGTATACTTTGTGCTGCCAGAATTCACATTTTGTGATCACCATTTTTGAATGGTTCAAATTGTAAACCTCAATTCTGTTTTCTACACTGTCTAAAACATAAAATCAAGGAAATGGGAAGCATATTCTCTCTAACAGCATGACTGATGTTTCCTGGACTGGTAAATAATGATCCCCATTAACAATTTTTTCCTCCTATTCTTCCCACTTTAAAGCATCCAAGTGCACAAACAGGAGTCATGCCAGGTTAAGTGATTGGTTGTTAATGAAACCTCTGTGTGAAGACCCTCCCTAATCTACTGAACCCTCCAGAGATCAAACAGAGAGTTAACAGAGCAGAGCAGGTTATATGTGATGGATGTGTGTATATAAATCACTTCCTCAAAGCCAAATTGTTCCAATTCGCTCAGTGGCGACAAACTGCAAAGATTCTCGCAGAAATGTAACACTCCCTCCCTCCCCTCCTCCTTGGCGAGGATTATTGGCTGAGAGTTAGAAAACCCTTGGGAACTCAGGTAATGTAGTAACAGTGCAGGAAAGCAGCAAACCAAGTAGGGAATAAAAGCAAGTATGTGAGAGAAATAATAATGATTTTTGTCTCCTGATAAGCATTTTGTTAGTCCTGAGGAAGTCCATACTGTTACTTTGGCTTTTGATATTGTGCAGGTAACTTTGCTTAGATGTTCTTAAAGAAGGTAACATTGAGTGAGATGTATTGGCAAACAAGTGGTGAATCTTTAAGGAATTACTTATAAAGTTATGGAATAAAATTCATCTGTAAATCACAAGCTCCTAAAGGACATTTCTGACAACTGCTTCCTAATACATTTTTTTTTCTGGTTTGCTTTATTTATTCTGATAAAGCAAGTTTTTGGAATCTGATTAAATGAAAAACAGTTGCCTTTGTACTTATTAATGTCTTTCTTGTGCCTGCCTTCTCAAAGATCATTTTAGGAACTAATCTTGGAGCTCCTAAACAAGAAAAGTTCACTGGTTACAGATTGTGCTGACATTATAACCATCTCATTTAGTTTAAGAGAGAAAATCTGCCCTTCATTATTATCCCACTGGTTTCAGCAAATCCTATTAATATATCCAAGAGCTGAATTGCATCTGAGGGAAATTTTAAATGATTGCACAAATAAAATTCAGTGAAATGTGTTTCCATATTCTTTATGTTTCCCATTTAAAATTATTCTTCATTTGTTTACTACTTGTGTTTCTCCCTCTGTGTTTTACCCTGCTCTATTTCCAATGGGCACATTTTCCTCCTTTTTCTAATAACCCACTCCACTTATTTTTAGCTATCTCCAGGCTCCAGAAGAAAACTTCTGAGAGAAAAAATAATCTGCTTATCACTTCTGTTTATTGAACCATTGATATTCATGGAGAGTTGTTGTTCATTAGGATTTTCTGCTGAATAAACACTACAGAGTAAAGGAAGGTTGAATAGGTCATGACTGTAACTATGTGAAGAGTTAGGTTTGAAAGAAAAATAAAAGAGGAGTGAAAGGCTCAGATTTTTGCCCGTATTGTATTTTAAATTTATTTTCACTGAATACAATGGTGCTGAGTATGCACATTTCTTGACGATGGTCATAGATGCAACTATGGTAATTTACATCTTTGTCCAGAGACAATATATTTGTATGTAAGATTACTCGAAAATATGTTCCTGGGCTATGAAAAGTCATTAACAACGGAGTAAAAAAATCTAAACAGGATAAAAGAAGCCCCTTCAAAGCATTAAACTACAGGTCATTCCTGTGAAATTCATTTCACTTCACTTCATATTACTGCAACTCGGTCACCTTTAATTCCCTTCTTATAGGTACTCTTGGGTGTGCCTATGACATCTGACTTTCTAGTTGATGTCTTAGGATTAAAATTAATCACACCTCTCTTCTTTGGTTATGTAGAGTCTGTGATTAATTGAAATACTGACATCTATATATGGGCATCTTACATAAGTCTACAATATAGACAGCTGCAGATGTCTGTATTGATGTATAGACACATATATTTTGTTAGCTAAATCCTGCCCAAAGCAATATATTCAGCAGCCCCTTTTTTTTCTTAAACCCCTCTACATGTACATTTCTAAAGACATTCAAAGTGTAAGGTTTCAATTTCAGAGTGTCATGTACAAGCAGACAAGCTTTGAGGCTTCAGTCAAATATCATTTGTAACAGCTGAGCTTGACAACAAAAAAGCCCCAGTCCTGGCTGGTTTAGGGTTTTTTTTTATAGTGAACATACTGACAAATCCTCTATTATAATAAGCATATGGATGAATACAATAAATTAGCACTGAAAGCCAACTGATGTCACTTCTTTCCATACATTGTGGAAAACATAAGTGTGCCTTTGTACCTGACAAAAATTAATTTGTTTCAATTTATTGTGTGGGCAACTCCAAATCTTTAATCAAATCCCTGCTTAGTCTTCATGCCAACTTTTGCTTCTGACTTTGAAGATTTCATTCCAGAGGTTCAGACAGGTCAGTGCAGAGAACCATGTAGTTCTCACACTTGATCAGCTGGGTCATCTATATCTAGGGGACAGGATGGTGGTGGTGGGAAGTCAAACAACAGTGCAAAATAATTTTTCTCTTTTTATATAGAAAAAAGGAATTTTGTTGAAATGGCTAAGTCTTCAAAAGGCCATTTTGCAAAACAGAAATACACTTAAAAGCATATAATCTTTAGCTGGAGGCCAGACTGAGTATGTTTCTGATTATACTGGTGACCCTCACCCTAAAATCCCTTTGTAGAAATGCCTTTATTCTAGACAACATACTGACTAGCAAATGATCTAACAGATTTCACAGCACATAAATTAAGACCTAATAAATTATTTCAAATTCAGACTCCCTAATTACTGAATCAGTAAAGCATTCCATTTACAATTGCAATTATATAAACAATTAATAACTACAACTGAGAAATCACAGAAAATTATTTGATACTTACTGTGGAAGACAAGTTAAAATTTTAAGCACTAGATAAAACTGGTAAGAACTGGTTAAAGCCTATTACTCATGGTTGATCTAGATACCAGGATAGGAACATTTCATTTTGTTAGCTTTTGAGTGTAAATTACATTAAACTCTTTCACTGATTGATATTTATACTTATTTAGAAATATTCCACTCTTCTATTACTTTGCTGAGTAGTGGTGTGCTAACTTTAGCAGAAAAGGTTTTTGAAATGTAGACTACACATTACATATATATATATATATATAAAATATATAGTCTTTATATATTTCTTGGAATTCATAGATATGGAAAGAACAAATGTACAATTAGGAAATGTACTTTTTTTATAAGTATGGTTATGGCTGTAAGAAGATGGCTTCTACATAGATAATTGTAAAATAAATATATTTATATTCTCTCATCCCTCAATATAAATCTAATAGAGGGAATGCATATCACCTATAAAATATAAAGTAGGTCACCCTATGCACATAATGCTGGATCTAAAGTACCCTCCTTTTGCCTAGTATTTTTCTCAAGCCCAGAAACAAAGGTCAAACAAAGATAAAAACCAGAAAATTTAAGTTGCTGATATAAATTAATTTTTTTGAGGTTTTGGGATATCTTCAACGCAAAAATTAAGAAAGGCTTTCAACAAAAAGAAGTCAATATTGTGCATAGGTATAAGGTGCTTCTGTCCCAGTACTCCATATACTCTCAAGCACTTTTAGTGAGCAATAATAACACTGGTGTCCCAGGACTCCATGTCTCCATGATTTCTAAGGATTACATTGAATCAAGTGCAGAGGAATGTCATCTATTTCTGCACTGCCATCTGAACAAAATACATGAAGATGTTGAAATGCAGTATTGAGCTTGCAGCAAAGGTCTTCATTGCTTCTCGTGAGCCTGAGCAGCAGAAGGTTGTTTGAGATGGAACTTGAATGCTGAACATGCCAAAAAATGGGGAAAGTGGAAACAAGAATGTAACTGCTGATGTTTATTGGTTTCCACATGTGGGTGTCTTCCTACATCAGATGATGGGACTGATGGACACGTTGGGACCTGGAGAGCTCATTTCTGACTGCTCAGACAGCTTCAAGAGTGTTTCAAGAGTGTTTCAAGTCTTCTGTGACTTCTGTTCAAACAGTGGGTTCAAACTCTGTGAGGGAACCACTGAAATCATCATCTAATGGCTCTGAATTACTCTGTAGGAAAGTTTTTTAAACAGCCACTTCTTTCCAGAAACTGTCACTTTAGTCTGATATATCACAAGATTATGAGTCAATTATGAGCTGGTTAACAGAGTTTCAGGGTCTAGTTATGGAACTAGGACTGGTGACGAAGGTGCTGAGAAACATCTCCCTTGCAATTACTCCATGTGGGTCTAAAGGAGCTCTTGTCATTGCTTTTTCCCAGATTCTTCAGATTTTCTGAGATCATGAGCTGCTGGTAGAAGAGTGATAAAATAATCCATTCAGATGACTGATAACACTGAAAATTAATCTCTGTTTTAAATTGTTGGTGGTCCAGTAGTATAATCTTCCATATCTCAAATACAGGCTTCTTGTTCAGCACAGGCCACATGTTTTTGTAGGCACAGATTGCTCCATACAAATCCTGAAACACCAAATAATCTTAGTACCACAAATAGCTTATTAAATCTTGTCATGGTCCCTAACTCTGTTAAATCTTCTTTCTATCTACCAATCATGTCTGAAATATTCCATAGGAATATAAGAAATCTCATGCTGTTCAGACTGACGACCAACACGAGCTCATACTCTGCTTTTGACAGTGGGAATAGGGCACTGAACATCAGCCGTGTCCACCCATCCTCTTTTCCTCAGTCACCCCATATTCTCTCTGTCCCACTTTTCTTTTGTAACAGTAGGTGGTAGGTTTTTCTTACTCGTGAATTTATCACTGCTTGTTCACAGGCAGAAAAAGTTCTATGGAGCATTTATCAGGAAAGCACTTGGAAAGATGAATTTTACAGCACGACATCTTTCTGATGGAAAAATCCTTCCACTTAATTAACAGGATTGCAATAGCAAACCCTAATCATACCAGATCTTTCTAGAGTCATCTCCTGTGATCCTTACTGAGTCAAAGCTTCAATCTGGAGCAGATGGAAGTTTAGCCTCAGTAACAACAGAGTAGTTCCAAGGTTTTCCCCTTTGTAAAATAATTTGTAGTTTTCCACATATTGCTGTGATATACATTCATTTCCCTTTTCACTCTTAGTCTACACAGGAAGCTGTTTATGTGTTTTCTGGAATGCCAAGAAAACAATCACGAATCATCTATTAGCAATTGGATTACAGAATCTTCTAAAGCTGGTTAGCTTTCTTTTGCCAAATACATTCTACTCATTTTAATCCAACTTACTAGGAAAAAAAAATCAAGCTGCTATACATGTTGTCTTTTCATTTTAATTGCTGGCATTTTATAAAGAATACACATAGGTCCCAATATGCACAAAGGACTTACTGTACATTTATTTGCAATATCAAATTACATGTTTTGGAGTAAATTATATTTCTAACACTGTTTTGTGTCACAAAACTCTAGTATATTTTTTATTATACAGTCTTAATCATATTACATTCAGTTCTTGGACTTATTTTTATCAGACTGGAACAGCAAGAGAAAGATTCATGCTAAAATTCAAGGAGAATCAGCTCAGCTCAGTTCAGCTGTGAGGCAGGGATGATTCATTTATGTCCAAGTTAGAAAGTGGTCACTCTCCTGAGCTGCACCTGGGGAAAGGGAACAAAAACCTCATCTTCAATTGAATCAGTAGGGACAGCAGCTGTTCAGCTCCCCTAAGAATGGATTTTTCCAAATTTCTAGTAAGGAATCACCAAAAAATTGATTGCCAGATCTGGAAGTCTAGGCTTTGGAAATAATTTGTGCTGTGTGGATATGACACCAATGAATAGCTGAAACAGGCAAAATTGCAACACAAACTTCTCTTTTTGGAGTCAGCAGTTTCTCTGGAAATCTGATCATTGCTATTTTGATTGATGATCATTTGTAAAAAGGTAATTCAGATGCAATGGTTTTAATTCTTCTTGTTAGAAAACTATGAGTAGTACATGTTATTACTTTCTCTTTCATATCAGTTAGAATCTTAAGACTCGCTTCTGCTATCTCACCTATTCAGTTCCTCCTAGGAGCAGGATTTGGTGTTCAGCAAATTCTCAGAAAAGCTGTAAATCAAAATCGATCTCAAGAGTCTCTTCTGTCTGAATTACAAAGCAGTCTGGTGCAATTTTTGAGTAACAAAATGAAACAGTGAACCCAGAATTCAAACTCTTGACCTCAGTTCCTCTGCATTTTCCATGTTACAGACAGAATCTGCTTGAATTCTGTGTCTCGGTTCCCTTCCAATAACCTGTGAACCAGATACTGTCTCTGAACCCCAAGCATTTGTAGGATGAGTGGGGGGAACTATTTATAAATATTTAATTGAGCACAGGAGTAGACTGAGGTGTAAAATGTAGAGCTGTATTTGTTTTGAAAAAATAACAGCTAAATCTGATTTGCCACTCTTGCATAACAATGTAATTGAGCAGTAAATTCTGCCCATTAGAAAGCAACACCTCCTCTGGAAAACCTGTGTGTCCTTAGACTGACTGTGCCTCTAACAGCCTGTAGCTGACAGAGTGTGTTTCCTTATTTTAAACTGGCACCACAGGCATGATTGTAATCTTGGTTTTAAGGATTCCATAATTCATTCCTCACAAATCTGAAATGCCCGGTGAAAACCGCAAGTTTGTATTTCCCAGAAATGCAGAAACCAAGGCTTTCTAGTTGTTGCTCTACCTTTTTTTTTTTTTTTTAATATCTAAAATATGTTCTAATCAGTCAGCTTTACCATCAGCTGTCTTTATGATTTACATATATTCTTTTTCACTGAAAAAAAAAAAAAAAAAGGAATGGATTACATTCTGTGCATTAATTTCACTGCCCCTAACAGACTTAAACAAGGAGAAAAACTGAGCATAGATTTTTCTTTGTAATCAGACTTTAGACTGATGAAACTGCACAAAACAAAAAGAATCCTAAACCCCTAAAATCTACCAGAAATGTCCAACATTCTAACTAATCTTCTGCTTGTGCTATTTTGCTTAAATTCACAAGAAATTAACATTTCTACTTCATTAGCACCTGCTGTGTACCACTGGAAATGAGTACATATAGCAGCCCAGGTGCCTTGAGAAAATGAGAATATACTATACAGAACATACAAACTACATTTGAATTTATGAATATCATAATTCCTTCTGAAAAATGTGGACTGTTTAAACAAATAATCCTTTTAAATATAGTTTATTCTAGAAAGCTGTATTTTCTTTCCCAGAAAATTACATGCAGCAAGGGCTGATAGTTTCAGTGATTTGTCAACCACGGCATTCAAAGAGATGAGGGCTTTGAATTTTTCCTTAGAAACTGGAAAAAAGAGACTCTGGTAGTCAACTAGAAAATGCTTATGAAAACAGTCTGAGAAAAAAATAAACAAACACCTTCTGCAGTGCACAGTTTAATGCTAACCTCAAACACATTTGGATGCATGTGATTTTTGCCTTCACCCACTCTTGCGTTGAGACACCAGGAATAGACAGGTTTATATCTACATTTGGACACCTGAGTAGCTCAGTATCTCAGAGTGCTGGGTATAAAATCCTGACAAGCAAGAGGTGTTCCTGCAGCCTCCTGGGCTGCTTGGAGCCCCCATCCCTGCTAGGGATGAGTGGTGGCTTGGAACACACTGCTGCCAGGTGGCTGCAAAGAGAAGGAATTTGCTCAACTTACTTGTGTTCCTCAAAGTTCTGTCTGGGTGGACTTTGGGCTTACTGCTGTTGCGCAGTTTACCTCACAGAGGTCCTGTGATGGAACTTTTGCCTTTGAGAAAGAAAAGAGCTAGTGAGTGATCAGCCTAAGAATATCCCTTCAGGCATGCCATTGCCTGTTGCTGTCACTCCTGACGTCTGGGTGTTGGCTCCAGGAGTACAATTGACCACCCAGACTCAGACACCATAGTTCAAAGTACATTGACTAGGAGGAGACAAATAGGTTTGAACATCCAGCACTGGATTATTAAATGTTAAACATTATAAATTAAACTGGACAGTGTCCTGTGAAACAGCTGTTCTGCTGGCAGTGGAATTACTGACAAGGCATCCAAGAATTGTAAGAAAGAATGATGCCTGTGAAGTTTTGCTATTTCATCCTGAGCTTAGATGCCTACCTGCAGCTCTGACTTAGATGTCTCTGAAGGCTAAATTTAAAAAAACCCCCGAAGTCTTACAAGAAGATGTCTCTTAGTGTGCAGGCAGCTATTTCACGATATATTAAGCACAGCCAGAGGAAGCAGAGCTGCATGCCTTTCACATGAGCTTAGTGGCAGCAGAACTTGCTGAGGCTCTAAGATGACTGGCTTTTACATCTTATGTATGTAAGGAGATAAAAGTGGGCTAGCTCCGCAAACAAAGGATAAGGTTACTTTGCTGAGGGAAGAAAGTTTTGGAGTTCCAGTCATTCCATCAATATTTCTGGTTTTATCCAATACTTGCTTATTGTGCAATATTTAAACACCTAATGTGTAGTGCAAGTTCCTGTGTGACCAGGTGGTTTTGTGGGAATTTTGTATATCATTCATCTAAACTGTTTTCGGATATCACAGCCTGACCCTGAAGGAGACCTTTTATAGTGTGCATCTGGCTCCAGCTTACTGTGCATAAGAACAATAAAATCTTCATAGCACTTCTGTATGAGATATTTAGCTCATAGAGGTACTACCAGTGATTTTAGGCGTGGTTGTAACAACCAAAAAACAACCAAAAAACTTAATGCACAAGTAGGTCCATATTTTGCTTGGCTTTTTGTCCCAGCAGGGCTTTTCCTGGGCTATGAGCACCCGTGTAAATTCTGCTGCTGCTTCAGTGAGTTGAGATAAGCAGGGGATTCTGCTGCATCCTTTGCTGTGGACAGATCATCTCTTGAGAGAGAGGAGATTCATTTCTCATAACAGGCTTCCATAAGACTTCAGGAAAACCCAATCTGTTCTTCTGTGCTCAAAGAAAGATTCGTAACACCTTTAAAATTCCGTGATGTAGGTGGGTACCTCTGGGCTACTCACTGTGGCTCTTTTTATAGTTCACTGAGACAGGCATTTCCAGCAAGGACTTCATCCCTTCCTAACCTTTGGGTCATTCACACCCTATTTTATTACCTGAGTCACTCAGGTGCAAATGTCTGTGTTCGGCCAGAGGGTTCCCATCCTTTTGTGCCTAACAAAGTGACAGCTTTAAATGAGCAAATGGCCTCTATCACCCCGTACACATTTGTAGGGAGCGGTGATATAAAGAAGGTGTTGTGTTCCCTTTCCTCTCCATCAACACCTTAAGTTCCTACAAGTATGCTCAGGATCATCTAAAAACAGTAAAGGCAGTGCTGCCGCCCCAGACAGATATCAGTAAGATCCACATCTTGCTGATATCTTGTGTTAGCTACTATTGTCATATGAAAACCAAGCATAATACCTTTTTATTTTAGAAGCTTTTATGCCATCTGCATATTTTAAACTCCTGATGTTCACTGATCACCCTTCACAGATTTGCCTTATTCTGTATCCAGCTTCAGAGTTGCTTTTGTGATTTTTTTTTCATAAAAAATCTGTGATGGCTAAAAAGATGGCAAATTTTGCCAAAAAAAAAGAGAAAATTGGAGAGAAAATTAAAAACTTTCTGAGATACCAAATGGCTCCAAAGTTTTATCTAAATATGTTGTTCTGTTTTGCACTATTGGAGTAACTTTAAAATGCAGAGGAATATTTTATCCAATGCCAGCTGGTGTATGTAGTGCTCCTGGTGTACTCATATGTGTAAAATATTTAGATGGTTCTGGAATGGCATTAGTTAAAACACTTGATTTCTCTATCTGCCTGGGGCTTTTTGAGTGCAGTGCAATATTGATGCTGTCAGTTAATACAGAATGTCACATCAGCAGCTGGATGTTCGTTACAAATAACAGCACTGTTAAAGAATGACCCTTATAATCTATATAGATTGTTTTCTTCTTTGATATATTTTTATTGCAAATCCAAATAATTTTCCCTCAGTATTTGTTAAACAATAGAATACTCCTAACAAAATTACCACAAGGGAACTATTTATGAATTGCCACTCTTTAAAATCACACAACTAATGGTTACAGCTGCAACTTTATACTAACCTTTTTTTTCAAATCAAACCAGAAATACAACCACACAATTTGAAGCACTTTGCTTAAATTGCAGCTTGTTACCTATCTTCTATATTAAAATATTTTAAAATTATAATAATTCAGTGCTTTTAAATCTGATACTCTCCGCTCTGCTAGCACTACAGCTCCATGCTAGATGTCAGTGGCATTCCATGCAGGCACAGGCATCTCCATTAATGAACCTGAAGCAGATGAGGGTCATCATTAATGTTTGACTGTGTATTTACAGAGGGAGATTTGATGGGGAGTATGGGCAAAAGTAATAGATCTCCCACCTTGCTTCCTTATTCATAAACACTGCTTGAGAACAAGTGGCTTGTGTTTTACTATAGACTTAGATGGATTTCAGTCAAGTTAATGACCAAATATCACTGAATTTCCATAGGCACATTAAATTTTAAAACTTTTTTTTTAACCTTTTTTTTTCCTGAATAAAACTTTGTTTGGACCTGATGCCACACAAATTTCATCACAAACATGTCACTTACCATCAGCAGAAAAGGAGTACCTTTCACAGGCTGGTAAATGAGAGTGCAAATTCACATGAATTTTGCAGGAGAGAAGTGTTGCTGAGGAGCCACCCCATCTCAGAGAGACCTGATTGTAAAGCTACCACACTGCCACCTCAGCTGTGTGCCCACACCACCTACTTTCAAAGGAAGGGGATTGGGCAGGGAATCAGCCCACTGACTTCAGCTGGCTTTAGATTAATGCCACCTCTTTGCTACAAATCCATGAAACCACTATGAGAAGCTTTAAAATGTGTTCGTGGATATCCCATTCCCACATCTCAAAGAAATGCAACTATTTGGTAAAGTAACAATAAAACACAATTCTCCTTAGCTTTAGTACCCTTTATGACCTATCTAATAACATATTTGTACTGAGGGTGATGCAAAAATGATCTCTGGAGCTGTTGCTAAAGCTACTGGCAGCATGCCACTTCTAAAGAGACTGAATTTCTATTTTTTTCCTGCTCAATATTTTTACTTCTGGAATTAGACTTGTGCTTATGCTGGATAAAATCAAACATGTCATGAAGCACAGGGTTGGACAACAAGGTGGTAAATACACTGAATCCTACCTACATTTTATTGTTCATTATGAGTGCCAGCAGCCAGTTGGGTGATGAGCAGTGTTTGTGCAGGCAGTGCCACAGGAACTCAGAAATAAATGCTCTTGGTTTCATGTGGTGGCAGAGAGTGCTGAGCTGGGGCTGAGTGGGCAGAACATGACTGTGTGTGTTCATGGGGTTGGAAGGGCCATCATGTTTCACAGATTCCCAACAACAAATTCTGACAAGTGAAAAATGTTTGATTTTAAAATGTCACACAGCTTGCCTTTTTAAAACACTTTCTGTATTTATTTAACCTAGTAAATAGGTTTATTAGCAAGGTTCCATTCTTTGTAGTTTAGGTAATGGATTTACCATATGTTTATGCTTTAAGGACTTGTGTAAGACTGCTAACACCTATTCCTCCACCTCCTGTCTTAGGGGTTAAGACCTTGGTATGTTGCCAGTTTACTGCTGTGGTCCCTTCCCCTTGTATAATTGCAGTCCTTCCCAGAGTGAAGGAAATTCCCTGAGCTTTTGCTCTAACTAGCCACAATGTTTCCCTACAAAAAAGCACTTCTTTAAAAGAATAAAAGTAATAAAACTTTCACATTATTAACTTTTTCCCTTTTAAAAGATGCTGAAAAATGCCATTGTACCACATTAAAGACCTTTACATAAGACTCACCATTGGCTAATGAGCCTTGTTGTACAATCTACCACATGCAACTGCCTTCAAGTGCTGCTTTTAACTTAACCTTGATGTAGTGCCAGGAATGTGCAAAGGATATACTTTGAGGGCAGGGGCAGTCCCCTCCCTGCCTCCTCCCCCACTCTTTTCCATATTGATACACTTTAAAATGTCTCTAACATTTAAATTTTACTGTTGTTTAACAGAGCAGCTACTTTATATCCTGTAAAGGAGGAATGAGTAATCATCTGCCCTATAGAAATAAGCAAGTAGATCAGTTGTTTATAGTAGAAATGATAAGAAATTGTTGATACTTTGTACTTGTGCAGAGACTTTCTTCCTGGAGATACAGAGCACTTCATAAGCGTCCTCACAACTCCCCTGTGAAGAAAGTGTCATAATCTCTGCTTTATCATTAATAAAACCAGTTCAGTGAATTTCCAGAAGATGACACAGAATATCAGCACCAGTAACAGGATCTGAAGAATTTTTACTTGCAGTTCTCTCTTTGATTATGACTCATTTCCTCCCATTGCTGGAGTGAATTATTTTGGTAGCAGTACTACTGGAATCTGTTTAAATTCCACATTATAGTCAGATGTGTTCTCCATAGAAACATGTATTTAATTTATATGAAAATGTTTATAACACAGGTAATATTCTGAAGTAACATTACTCTTCCCTTGAATAAAATGACTATGATATTGAAAATTAATTTTAAACTTTCCATTAAGATTATTTATAGAAATGCTAATTTTCTTGAGCTTAATAAAGTTTATTGACTTGTTTATCTGTTATTTCCTAGACTACCTACTCAAAACATAAGAGCTGTAATCTAAATGTTTTACATTTCCATAATTTGAGAATTTTGTGAATAGGAAGAGTGGCAGATATTCTTGAAACCAGACATGGGAGGTCATTCACAAAGAGTGTATTCAAGGGTAAAAGAGATGACATAGAGCATGGGGAAATGAATAGTCAAGGGACAAAAATAAGTTTTGCTATATGCAAACATGAACATTTTAACAGGATCAAGGCCAGGCTGAAGAGGGCTTTAAGTCAAGTGGTCAAGTGGAAGGTGTCCCTGCCCAGGGCAGAAGGGAGTAGAATTATATGATCTTTAATTTCCATTCTAACCCAAAACAACCCAAACTATGAATCCATTATTCTCCAGAAGTAGCCCATGAATTTTCAAATTACCAGGACAGTGTAACTAATAGAATAACTAAAAGTGAGTATGAATTTAAGTAAAGACTGAATTAAATTTTTCAAAGGTAAAGGTGATTTAAAATGAAGCTTCTTTCCATTCCATCTTCTTCAAAGTCAGGAAGGAAAGTATTTTTCACATGCCAGCTTCTGTCACAGGGAGAAGAACTGGTGCTCATTTACACAATTTACCAGGTGGTATGACTGCAGTAACATACTTTAAACAAAGTAAGTGAAAACCAAAAAATTACAAAAGGGCATTTGTATCTCTTTTCCCCCTTCCCCATTACTGCATATTAACCACTCACTGTGTGTTGCATTTTTGTCAATTCAGTCTTCTGTGTCCCTTTCTAGAATACTTTTCTAGAACAGTCTTCTAACAGAGAAAATTTAATTTTCCTAATGTAATTTTATTTTTTTTCTTTAAAATATTGCTAGTAGTTTGGAGGAATTTTGGCCATTTCACCACATGGAGGTCTGACTAGAATTGTTTGAGGTGTATTAAGATTTTTTAAATATATATTTGAGTGAGTGATTTTTTTTTTATTTGAACATAAATCTATCAAGTTTTGAAGGCACTTATGAAATATTTTTGAAATAATTCAAGGTATGTATTTTTTAATGAAAATCCTGTGGTTCTGGTTTTATTCCCCAGTAATTCAGATGTTTTGCCTAATTTTAAAAATTAAAAAAAATATTAAAAAGACACACACTTTTAGAAATAGTAATTTTTCAAAAGTAGTCTGGTTTAGTTAATAATTTGAAAGGAAAAAAAGAGCCATCAGCTTTAAAACATAAAATAATCCCTGCTATGGGTATGTTGAGACTTACAGTGGGTATTCTCTGACTAGAGGATAATCACAGTAGTCATGAGGTGAAAGTTAAGATTATGGTAGAGGCAGAGGTAGAGGAGAGCACATATACATTGAAGAGAGGAGGGATAAAGTCAAAACTTAAAAGATTGAGACTGAGATAGAGCAGGACTTAAAAAGTGTAAAATGAAGTTTACCTGACCAATTTGTCCTCGCACTCTATTGAACTTCTTATAGTTGCTATAAACCCTTGCACATTTTGGATAATTACAGAAGAGTTATGTTGAAACAAAATAGAAACCCTTACATGACAAAAGTACATAAATATATAAACACAGCACTGTAATTTCCTGAAAAATTACCTGTATGTGTATTGAATGTGATTTTTGATGGGAGTTTGGATAACAATCCATATAAGCTATGCCTGTGTTCCATACAGTCTCCTTACACAGAATTGTTTTATTTTCTCTGTTAGTGACCCTGAGTGGTATTAAATCCCTGTACCATTCTTCCTTGCACCATGTTTGTTAATTAACTCTTCAAACACTGGCATGTGTTACAGATTAGCCAAAAAATGATTTTCTTTGTTAGTAACTTCAAGGAGAAAGGATCAGACATTTCCATTAATCATATTATCTTTTTGAGACAGAGCTTCATGTCATTTGAACTATGCTATACTTAAAATAAAGGTATTTTCTTACTGGTTGAGAAATTCTGGGATTTCCCAGAATCCTGTGATATTTGTGGACTTTAGTTAAAAAGAAAATTGTTGATCTTGCTTTGCAAGGCCCAACTTGCTTTTCAAGGAAAAAAAATCACAAACATCTGCTGTTCTCTTCACCTAAAGAAACAGAAACATCCACTGCCGCACAACCAGACAGTTTGAGCTGCAGATACATAGGGATAAATGTTTGGATCTGCATGAGGAGAATCCTATACAGTGGTCAGCTAATTACCATTTCTGTGAGGAAAAAAAATAGTATTTGGTTACTATCTAATAGCTTACATAGATCTTATCCTTCAGCCAACCAGGAATGTAAATTTATGGGTTATGGGAACTTTAACAAAATCTAGATCCTCCATACTGCTGGGGATTGTAGTACTGTGTCTAACTCCACAGTTTTCTACAGCTCTCAGTTCCCTATTAGGATCTTGAAGCTGTGCTGTTCAGAATGTGCTGAAGTTGTTTCAGTGAAGAATTACAATTTAGGAAATAATTTGCTTGGAAACATGTATTTGCTAAGAGAATGGAAACTCTGGAGACTAGTGAATAATAACCAGCCACTTTTTTTTTTTTTTTTTTCCCCAAGAGGACTGTAGGACTGTCCTTTTATAATGACTGTCAGGCTTAAAAATGGGAAAAAGTAAGAAAGAACTTAGATATTAAAGATTTTTCAGGACATGAGCTTACAAAGCCAGTAGGTTGTTTTTGCTAAAACTACTTCCTTTTATCTGTAAATTTCTTACTTATAAACTCCTTTCTCCATAATCCTATTAAAATAAACATTTAAAGATGACACCACTTTATGATCTACCTCGATGTTTGATGGGCTGCTACCACTGTCATGCATCTCTTTGTGCCTTCAATGCTGAACAGTGCTGTACTACCAAGTACACTGGTGGCATGTTCAGTGGTAACTGTGACTGGGAGGGTGAAGAAGAAAACTGGATATTAGTGTAGACAGTATAAGCCTCAGGATGTGTAATGTAGGAGGAGACTAAAAAGAATTGAAATGAGAAGGGACAGCTGGAGTTTAAGTTCAAGCTCTCTGCTCAAATCAGGGTCAGCTGGAGCAGTTTGCAGTTTGCTCCAACAGCAGTTCTGTTGGCTTCTGCATACCTCCAAGAACCAAGATTTCATAAACCTCTCTTGGCAATCTGTTCCAGTGCTTGACCACCCTCACCATAAAAATGTTTTTACTAATGTTTAGATATAAACAATGCATGTCTATTGTTGCTTGTTCTTTTACTGAGCACCACTGAGAAGAATCTGTCTCCTTCTTCTTACTCCCCTCATCAGGTATTTGTACGCCCCAGTGAAATTTCCCCAGATCCCTCTGCTCTCCAGGCTGAAAAGTCCCAGCTCTCCCAGACTTTACTCATAGGAGAGATGCTATCATTCCTTAAGCATCTCAGTGGCCTTTCCCTGACTGTCTTCACTAAGTTCATGATTCTTTTGTTCTGGGGAGCTCTGAACTGGACAGAGCTCTCCAGGTGTGTCTCATCTGTGTGGAGCAGAGGAGAAGGATCACCTCCCTCAACCTGCTGGCAACATTTCATGCAGTCCAAGATGTTCTGGTGCAAGGGCACATTACTGGGTCATATCCAGCTTATTGTTCACCAGGACCCCCCAGGTCCTTTTCTGCAAATCTGCTTTCCATCCAGTCAGCCCCCACTTTGGTGACCATGATTATTCTTCTCCAGGTGGAGGACTCACACTTGCTTTTCTCAAACTTCATTGCATTCCTATTTGCCCACTTCTCCAGCCTGTGCAGATAAGCAGGGTGTATCAGGCATTTGTCCCAGTTCTCTATCATCTGAATGCTCTGTGCCACCCTCCAGATCATTAATGAGGATATTAAACTATATTGACCCCAGTATTTTCCCCTGGAGCACGCCACTGGTGACTGACCCCCAGGTCAACATTACACCATGGATCACAACTTTAAACAGAATTAAAAACATGCCCTGTAAAAAGCAAATTTGAGAGAAAGATTCCTTGTAAAAGGGGCACAGACAAAAAAGGGAGAAAGACGAGCTAAAAATGCCAGCCTTCCTATCTGCAATGACAGTCTGATGCTGAAATATTTTGACAGCATCCTGGAAGTGTGTTCATGATCTATAGGCAATCACAGAAATCTTTGGAGTTAATGGGTGTGCTTACCACACTAAGTAGGAATAAATCATAGCAAAATTAAATATGCATTGGACTGTAAGGGAAGTTGTGATTGAGAAAAAAACTGAGAGGACAGAGGAGACGTCCTTGATTGCTCCTGGACATGCATTGGTAGAGTTGTGCATGACTGCCTGTGACAGGAGGATGTGACCAGAGCCATGGGTCACAGGAGAAAAGGGCAGCACACCTGGAACTACAAGGAATCCAAGGAAGATTCTTTTTTTTTCTCCTTGGCAAAAAAAGGTAGAGGGAGCATGACTGTCAAGAAAGCAAATGTGGATTTTGAACATGCAAATGATACAATGCTAATTGCTCCTGTTATAGTCAAGGATTTAGGAAAGATCTATAAGATCTATTTATAACCTAGCATTAAATATTATGATCTTGCCTTAGACAAAAATGGCAACTGTATGCTTCCTGCAGTGGATTATTCACTCTCACTCTGTTGTACAGACAGAATTCTGTCCTTGCTAAACACACACATCCCTCTCACCAAGGTTTGCCTTGGCCTCACAATTTCATTGTGGTTACTTTTCCAGGACAGGTTTGGCAGAAAGGAAATATAGGAAAATCAGTACAGCAACGGACCTCCTCTCTTTATATTACATTATAAAGAATTCCAGAAGAAGTGGAGGAAATGCTGTGTTTAAAAAAAGGGCTCATGAAATGCAATTTTACTCAGTGTCCTTGGTAAGTTTGCAGAACAGAGGGATGGGGTTCTCTTTCCAGTCCTGCATATAGACGGTATATAATCTCACTGGATTTTGCCTTCTCCAGTTGACATTCTTTATGTTTTGTCACAACTAAGGATCATCTTCTGCTGATAAAAAGTTACCAGGGCTCAGAGGGAAATAAGGTCTGTGCACTCCAAACTGGAACAGAGCACAAAGGTAGGCAGGACCTGTCTTCCATAGTGTGTTTTACAACTAAGGAGAAACTACTGAGAGCCCCCAAACATCCGCCCATCTTTAAAACTCTTGGGATGAAAATTCACATTAAAAACTGTATCAATGCAGTGTCTGCGATGTCAGGATTACTTCAATAATTCATCTCCTTACACCGTATCCTGTTTTAATATGAAAAGAATTCCATTTAATCCTGTGTTTATTTTTTGCTTTAGTTCTTTCCTTTTGTCACCATTTTGTGGATTAGCTCTCACACAGTTGTGTAGACAAGCTCCCTGGATTTTCTTGTATACATAGGATAACTTGTTTATAAAGAGTTTTCCAAATCAGTTTTACTACATGTTAGCAGAGTTGTGATCACTCAGCTCATGTCATCAGAATGGGAATTTAATTATCAGACAAAAGGTAAAGGTGCAGTGATTTTCTTTACTTTCAAGGCCACCAAGGAGGATGGAAAAGACACACCTTTTCAGTTAGCCAGAGTGCTCAAAGGCGAGTTTTCAGGTAATGACAGTAATAGCTCACACAGAATATTTGTATCTATGTTTTAAGGCAGTGTAAAGCAGCTTGAGCTGTTACACTGCCAAATCCCCCCCCTTAACCCACAGTTTGTCCCATCATAATCTAATGTTTTCAGGTTCTTGAAGTTACAGGGTAAAAAAGACTTTGACTGAGGAGAGATCAATGCAGGAGGGATTACTCTCTTATGTGCTGAAGGTAAATTAGGCAGAGAAATTATACTCTTTTGGGTTTTGTTGTTGTCTAAGTGTCAGACTTTGTTGTCAGCCAAGTTCCTGTGAATTGCAATCACTTTGCAATTCACTGGAAAGTGATGTTCAGTCTAGGGCACATCCCTGCCTTTCCCTTATAGATGTCCCTTGCACAGAGCACTTTGTGCCCTGTGGGGGGGGGGAATACAGGTATAATTTCTGTCTCAATACTTTAGCTTATAATATTAGACAGCAGCAGAGCTTTTGAGACTCATGATGATAAAACAGTTTCTGAGATGTTGAACACTGTGACTCCAGGCAACTCACTGAAGAGCTCAGTAAAGAATGCTTCAGAAATTTTGAAATTCTGTTCAAAAATGTATTTTTGTGGGAAATTGGTTTGCAGCATCTATTCCTGACTTACACAGGGAGTACATAATGGGTCTTGTAACTGAATCCTCTTTCTTCTTTGTAATCTTCAAGACTCAACTCCATTTTTATATGAAAGTGCATTCCCATAAAGCAGATGGTGGGAGACAGAATTAGTGCATAGGAATTTTGAAAGAGGTTTACTTCAGGGGGTCATACCTCTCTCAGCTCACTGAGGGGTTTGAAATCATCCCGTAGGTATAATATTAATAGTAAGCATTGTTCATATAGATTTTGATGTTCCACTTCATGCTTTCTAGCTATTGTGCTACTTAAAGCAGAATGGGTGAACAGTAGTTTGAAATACTTTAAATAACAGCGATTTCACACTATTTTCAACTGACAAGCAAAGAAAAATGTCTTGCAAAAGTATCCTGGCAACAGGGCTTATAGCATCAGTGTAATTCTTGTACATGTATTAGGATGCTGTGGAACATCTCTGTGTTCAAAAAGGAGAGCTGCAAATACATTTTTTATCCTGAAGTGACAGTTTTCCTGAACTATAATGGTAACTAACCACCCAGACAGGGGTATCTGTGTAGAAAAGACAATAAAAGTCAAATAAAGTCAGGTTGCATAAGCATTTTGTAAGACTTTACCATTATTTGAATTAAAAAGCTCATCCTATTTTAGAATCAGCAGTCCTCGATGTCACAGGTCTTTAAAATGCTTATGAGTGATTTAGAAAACTCTAGGCATTGAAACCTGCAGTGAGAAAGGTGGCGGTTTTCACAAAGCCTTTCCATTGGGAAAGAATAGTAGTTTAAGCCAAACCAACAGGGCTTATTTAATCACAGGCAAAATAAACACTTATCCTACAGTGACAGACTGCCTGAGATGGCAGATGAGGACAGGCAGTGAGTGCATTGCTGGAGTAGCCAGTCCCTGCCTCCTACCTGCACAGCCTTCTGCTCTTTCGTGGCTGTCACTGAGCAAGGGATAATATTTGTGCAGCAACAAGAAAGAAGCAGTGGGAGTAGGAAGCTTAAATTGCTTGGGTTCTTTGCAGATTTCCGGCCTGGCACTGCTCCTTCCCCTCCAAAGTGCCTTGTCCTCATTTCTGTAGCAGAATGACAGAGTTGTGTACACTGTCAGGAAGCCTTGAACCAAGGAAAGAAGTGCCCCAAGTAACCCCAAGTATCAAATCAGTTCCAAGTAGCAGAGCACCAGGGAGTGCCATGGGGTCTGCTGAAGACTCTACTGATTTAATAAAGGAGTTTCCACTGCAATGGATAGTGATATGGAGCATAAATCAGATATATCCAAACATGTCTTAAGTGTTTCTGTAGACTACAAAACTTCAAGGCCTCAATATGTGACATAATTCAGAACAGAAGGTGAAAAGAAAAAAGAAGAGGAAAAAGAGTATGTGATATGTAACTGCTGTAACAAAGTGAAACACTTGAAATAAAATGTTTAGAGCTGCTGAACAATTTATATGTGTGTGCGTGTGTGTGTATTCAGTTACAGCAGTACAGTTACCAACATCCCTTACTCCAGCCATGACAGGTATCACCTGTTTTCACATACCCAACATAAAACCAATTACAACATTATCTCATACATAACATGTAATTCAGCAGGAATGTGCTTCTCTGTCCACGTCTGATTCAAGCTAAGTCAGGGGAGGCTTAGGTTGGATATCAGGAAAAGGTTTTTCACCCAGAAGTTTTACCCAGACTGAGCAAAAGGTCATAAACTTTAGTTAAGCTTTAGGTTTTGACTAAAGTTCTGGGTAGCTTAATCATCTCTTGGAAGGTCTTCTCTTTCTCAGTTAAGATGGGATAGTTAAATATCTTATGAAGCATTTGAAAGTGAAGGTGTCTAGGATTGTATAGGTATGCAGAAAACATCAGAATTGGATATATTCTTTGCATTTTCACTCAAAGTAAGAATAACAGAATTTACTGAGCAAAAGGTAATTTATATAGTGCTAATTGGCAGCTGTTGGTGCAACCAACAAAACAAAAACTCTGAGCTCTTGTCATAAATTAGCCCTGAGCATTTAATTTGTAATAAACTTGTAAAGTTTAAATGGGGTAAATATGTTTTAGATCTTAAAATCCCTCCAAGTGCAGAAAGCTCTTTTTCCTACTCTGCTCTATAATAATATATAATTTTTCAGTAGCAGCAGCGCAGTGTACTGCAGGTGGTGACAGTATTCCAGTGGCAGATAAATGTCTCCCTGCAGAACAGGATTCTCAGGTGAAACAGAACTTTTGCTAACTTGAGGATTTTGGTGTTTCAAGACTGCATTTTGTCAAGATTCTTGTATGTGGGGAGTGCTTGAAGCAAAAAACAGATAGGAAAGAGTAGACCATTTTGGCTTTTTGCACTGGTTCACCAGGCATTTCTACACTGCAGATGTGAATGAGAAATGAAAGTAATATTATAGACTTGAGGATCTAATGTCAATGATCTTTAAGATGTCTCCTGATGTAGAGCATTAATTTCATATAAAATAACTTGGTTTAGACATATTTTCCTGCTTTAATTTTAAAAAATAATAGCTAAAATCGCCTTTTGTGTAAAAAATTAAGATTACTTTAACAAGTTCCGTCTAGTTCATTCTAATGTTAAAAGAAGAAACTACAGAAATTAGGGTAAAAATATGATAGGCAGTGGGGTTTAAGTATACAAGCACACATTTATACTTCTCAAAATGTTTGCTTTTCTGTTTTATCATTAAAGAACCAATGAAGATAAGAGTGCTAACAACAATGAAAGTGATGATTAGCAAGATGAACAATTCTATTGCCACCATCCATCTGCCTATGGCATCACATTTTCATGACACAGTAAAAAGAGACAAAAAACCTGTCAACCAAGAGAAATATTCCACTAAACACCTCAAACACTTTTTATGGATGACAAAGGCAGATGAAAAAGGGAGACAAGTAAAGAGGAAGGCTAGGGAGAGTTCTGCTGAGAGCCTGCTCAAAAAGTGTGTGTGTGAGAAGGATCAGAGGGTAAGATGGAAAACATGAACTGTAATCAGCAGGTTGACTTGGTGCAAGACATGGTGTATTCTAAAGAGGACCACAGGAAATTTCCTGAGGGCAGAGGCAGCAAAATATTAGAAGGCAATTATAGCTGTTTTAAGTGGCTAGAGCTCTGCCAGGCCTACACAAATTACATCCTTAAGTCTGAAGAGGAAGCAATGAGAGAAGAAATAGGAAAAACCTTGGCAAGGGTTTTGAAACCTTGGCAAGGGTTTTGAAATCTTGCCAAGGATGGCAGTGACCCCAGAGAAAGGGACAGATGGCTAACTCAACTCCTGATGCTAAGAAATTAGTAGGAGCAACATGACCACAAAGTTGACTTATGCTATGAGAAAGATTTTGGGATAATCAGGAAGGTTTTTCAATCATTTTCATCTCTTATGCTTCGTTTCTTATACTTCCAAGAAAACAGGATGGACTATGTGCTCTCTCAACATCTTCTGAAGTCATGCATTTTTAATTTCTCTCATTTAAACTAGCTTGTCAATGTCAGCCTTTTTATTACAAGAAAATTAATTTTAAAATAAAGATAATTTTCTTTCATCATGCTATAGATACAGATCTAAAACCCAACTCCATTATGGAAAAAGATCTGAAAAACAAATATGCTATGAAATATAGGAGTTATCACGTTGTATATAGCAAAGACAAAATAACAATGTATTTGAAGTAATTTGTATGAACTCTGAAGCATTGTGGGAGGCTGGAGGCAGATAGGACCAGCAGTGTAATGTTTCCTTCATATTCTATAAGCTGTTGTTTCTTTTATGTTTCTGTTTTGAAAAACAATTACCAAGGTACACAAATTATTACTCTCTCAGACCCAGCAGAAAATACATTCAATTTACATTCTGGTGTTTAGCATCACTGAATTGAACAATATTCTTGGTAGGATAGGAGAACTTTGTAAAAGCCTCTTCTTGTCAAAGGAATTGCTCTCAAGTATCAATTAAGATTCCTTTCACTTAGCGGAATGAAATGTTCCATTCATTGTGCTTGACAAATCATCCTGCAATAACTGCTTCTGAAGATGTTTGATCACTTTTTCTCATGTTCTTTCTCTAATGAAAGAACAGACAGATGTTAAAAAGAAAGAGTAACAGGTAAAGATGTATAAAAATAAGCTTTCATTGACCAGACAAAGACAAATGCCACAAGTCACACATAATTAAATTCCCCCAAATACCTTTACCTGTACAGTCCCTTAATCCCATTATGGACAATTAATTTTCAGTAATTATTTTTACAAGTTTAGTAGTAATGATCTCACAAATATGAGAAAGTAGGAAAACATATTTAACTTTATCCTTCCACATTAATATATAGGGAGGTTTATTACCACTGATAAATAGAATACAATGAAAAATCTTTCAGTAGAGAAAGTGGTAATGCAAAACTAAGATTTTTTTTTCAACATATTTTCTTTTTTTCTGACCTCTAGCATAGCAATGGTGTTTTATCAATTCTTAAGATGTTCATTTCCAGATTTTTTTTTACTTTCCTAAGGCAAAAAACAACTCTGCTAAATTTACCATCTTTCCTAGAAAATAGCCTATCTTCACCAAGAAAGTTGCAGAATGTTACTCAGTGAAGTGCTAGAAGAACTGTTTCTTTCCAGAAGAAAACTGCCTAGTGAAGTGGAAGTTCAAAATTTAAAAATTATCAGACAGAGAAGAACAGATTCTGGTTCTTACACTTCTTCTGGCCTGAATACTGCAATTACCTTTTTGTTACAGAAAAACTGGGTAGCAACACCTGTTTTGGTGATGTTTAAAGACAAGCTGTACCTGTGGTGAATTATGATAGATGGTACTTGGTATTTTTCAGTAGGGAATCCTTACCTTTGGATTCAGATACACCAAGAGGTGTCTTGGAGCTGGCCTAAGGATCTCAAAGCCAGCTGCAGTTTCAGAAATTTGGGATTCCAAGAAGCTTCTTACTCAGTGTATGAGGTTTCTCACTGCCTTTCTGAACTCTGGGACTCTTCTCAATTATCATATGAAGAAGGGAGAAAATCTAGATCTGCGGCCTTAATTCAGCAAATGAGATGGTGTAATGCCTAGTTTGTATCATTCTGAGTTTCTTTTATTCAATTTGTTCCTTAGGTGTAGAAACCAATACATGAAATCTATGAACAAAAACTCTTGTGAAATTGTTGGATCATTAATGTGATAATCAGTACTCCAGGCTCTGTAATTCTGACAGCAGCCTGCCTGTGTCCACCAGTCTTGCTTGTAACTGTTCTGTAAGTATAGAACTTGCAGTGACTTCTTTTCTTTTGCCTTCTCACGCTTCCATCTTTGGGAAATTTTTGTTTGCTTCACTGCCTATATTTATGCATGGAGTCTGACTGATAGGCAATAAAATTACTCAGTGGAAATAAAAACATAACTCCAGATCCCATTAAAAAAAAAAAAAACAACCTGTTGAAATCTTAGTGGAATCCTGGTGCAAAGTTGTTACATTAACAACAACTCTCCCTTGAAAATAAGCAAAGGTTGAATGCAAGTAATTCATTATTCGGATTCTTTATCTGGTTCTTGCAGCCTTGAGACCACTTGCCTGTTCCCAGCTAGCTAGAAATCAAATCCAATTTGTAAAAATAAACTATGACTTTGAATGGATCAATCACAACTCGTTCTCTTTATTACTTTAATTGAACCACCTTGTAATTACTGAAGTATTTCTTCTTAATTATCAGTTCTCATTTGTTCTGAATGACTATATTCTGCTTCATTCCTTCAAGAACAATTTAGAAATATACCATGGAAAGCTCAATAGGTTCCATTGTGGAAAAATAATAATGAATTTAAGAAGTGAATAAAGGATAATGATCATCCCAGAGATATAGCAGTTAAAATATCAGGGAAAATTATATTTCCAAAGTAAAGCATTACTTTTCACCCTTTAATAAAAGTGTCACTATCACATCATGAATATCCTTAATTGTATTAATTCACCAAGGCTCTTCTTCAACTTTATCTGTCCTTCTGAGCTTAGACACAGAAATGTACTTCTCTGTCCTTAACCTGACATCAAAGCTTTATTTTTTCCTCTGAATATACAGGTCAGCTGCTGTTCCAGAAATGACTTGGTTACCTGTTTCCTGTAAGTTCCCATAACATTGTTACTGAAAGTTTAATGAAATGGGAAAAATAGACTGGCTGGACACTAACTACAGTGAAATTCCAAGGTATTATGAGCTTAGTTAGCTAAGTTTACAGAGGGGAAAACTTGTCTTGGCTTTTACCACAGCTGACATACATTCCTGACTAACCACTGCTGAAGCAGAGAAAGAACTCTGTCTAAAAGACACAACTCCTCCCAAAGATGGAGATAGGGACATATTCACCTCTTCTACCTCTGCTTTTTTGAGAATGCCTGCCTCCAGACAGAACAGTTCATTGCTCTGAAAGGTGTTAATTTCAGTAAATTCAGACAAATATTTTCAGATGTTCTATGAGAAGGAGTATCTTTTCCATGGTCACTTGAGAGTTTGTCATCTGCATCAGTGTCCAGTTTCCCCATGCTATGTGTCTAGTTTCCCCATGCTATGTGTTGCTGCCCGTCAGCTACTTGGTTGCACTGATAACATCACTGATACGGTCCTGGGAAAGCACCAGCAGCTGCAGTGCTCCAGCTGCTCAAGTGTCTTGCCACTGGTTTAAATGAGACATCAGGGGTCACCAAATGAAATGTTAGAAAGGCTGAAATGGCAGGGCATAGTACTGCTGTGCTGTTCTGTCATCTAATTTTCTGTCTATGGAAGTGATCCAAACATCTTTAAGTATCTCAGAATTGATTGTTCCACTGCTTACACCAACACTGAATTTGCTGTGACTCAGTACTCACCATTTCCTTGCTTATTTGGGATTTTTGGAGCGATGAAGTTTGCAACATATATTCTTTCACTATGAGATGGACTTTGTTGTTTTTTATTTTCCTTTCATGGGGACATAAATTAAAGTAAGGCTGTGGTTCTTCTAATGCTTCAGAGTTCTTCATTATGAACACTCTGAAACTGCCTGACCTGCAAGGAGGTACTTCTTTTTCTGGGAGCATCCTGATGATGCTTATGGGTCCTTTCCCATTTGAGATATTCTATGATCACTCAATCCTACCTCTTTGCTCTCTCTGTCACAGTTAACTACACAAATAACTTGCCATGTATTTTCCAAGCTGAGGAAGCAGTTTTCTTTCTAAAGTTGCACATCAGGAAAACATTTCTTGACAGTCATGGTAATTAGTTGCCAGTGAAAAGGCTCTGAAGGCATTTGATTCACTGTCACTGAAGGTCTCCAAGAGTAGATAATGTACAAAGAGTGAGAGACAAGCATAGATACAATCTCTTTCCTGCAGAGGGCAGAGGGAAATGATCCAAGCCCATCGGGCCTTTTCCATTTCTACTAGATATAATTAATTCAGGAAAATAATTTACCCCCCTGCCCCCACAGATAACTAGATTTCTGGGGAACATGGCTTATTTCTGCCTAGCAGGGCTAGATATGACACTGGTGTACTTGTCAACTTCTTAAAAGATGGAAAGGCTGTCTATTAGAGGCCAGGAAGAGGCAGCATCCTGAGAAATGTTTATTCAAAAATCTTACTGAGATGACTCAATTAAGAGCATGGCCAACTTTTGCCTTGTCTGGCATTACTGATGAATGACATAACAGTGACTTCAGTGACTTCCGAGGATCCCAGGTGAGAGGAATCCTCTTGGAGTGTCCGTGTCTTAAAAGCCATTAAAAATGTATGGTGTGTCTCTCTGTAGAATGTCTGCTACTTTATCACAACACTTTAAAGGTACCACTAATATTCCAATTTTGGCCCTGTTTTACTACTTTTATTATGCTAGGGCTGGAAAGTACCATCTATGTCAGCAAGGCCAAACCATAAAAACTATTGGCATCCCTGCTTGTGTCAGGGGGGTTGGAATTAGATGATCTTTAAGGTCCCTTCCAACCCCAAAGCATTCTATGATTCTATGATTCCCTGGTTCTATGAACTATAGGAAACCATGCATGAGATTACTTAGTTAGGAAAGTCTTATTGTATCTGCTCTGCAAACCCATCTTCACCACCATATGAAGTTACTGAAGATGTGCAGTATGAGACCAAAAGCTGCAATGACAAAGTGACACAGAAAGTGGAGACTGAGCAGAGACTGACAGTGCCTGGGAAGGTGCTGGGACCCATTTAACCCTCCAAATGATCTTAGGGGACCATGTCCCATGCCACAAAGAGGTTAAAATTAAGCACAGAAACATCCTCGCCAGTATGATTCAGGGATTACAATACCCAGACAGATTTGGTGATCTGTGTAAATAAGTAAATGTAAATAAGCTGCACAAATTTTCCCATACAAATTAACCGCTGGAGAGAATGCAGTGTTCCAGGGATATCAGAGCAACTTGACTGGTTCTGGCCAATATTCTGCATCTTGGGAGAAGGAGAATGTATCCTCACCACTCATCACTATCTCTGAAGCCAAATCAGGAGATCATCAGAGCTCACAAGAACAGAAAGAGAAGGTCATAAATAAATTGACAGCAAGACCTGTTTTCAGACTCCTGTGCATCCAGCAAAACGCCGGAGAGACCAGGTTTCATTCCAGGAGTCTCCCAAAGGCAGACACTTTCCTGCTCTGCAGGTTGCCTGGGAAAAGGGTTTGTCTATGTGTGTCAGGGGAGCAGAGGGGATTTGTTGGAGCAGGGAGGCATATGGCAGCGTTCTGCCGCGCTAATCTCTCACCAGGGCAGTGTCCATTAAAGAGCCTGTGCCGCTCGGATCCATCTGGCCGCTGCTCCGGGGTGCCCAGGGCGCTGTGGGGCCGTGCGGAACTCTCACAGCCCCGGCCATAGCCGAGCCCCGACAGCCCCGGCCATAGCCGAGCCCACACAGCCCCGGCCATAGCCGAGCCCCGACAGCCCCGGCCATAGCCGAGCCCACACAGCCCCGGCCA
>VWZU01016258.1:2212163-2404685 GCA_013397095.1 Sterrhoptilus dennistouni | reverse complement strand
TTTTTTTTTTTTTTAAGAAATCTTGTAGGACTGCATTTTTTTTCGGGGGAAGTTCAAGCTAGCCGTGAATGTAAAAAATTGTAGCGGCATGCAGCACGTTTGTTTTGTATCCAGTGAAGCCTCTGGGGTGCCTGGCTGAGTGAAGAACAAGCACTTTAAACTCAGAAATTTCTGCCGTGGAAAAGCTCTAACTACCAACATGCCTGTCTCCCCTAGGGCTAGCTACTGGCAGCAAAACTATGAAAACAACGTAACATTTCATTCTCTTTTGTCATTTCCCTAAACCCACCCTCCTACAAACCAGCCAGTGGGGAGGGGAAGGTCCTGACACTCCTTTTCCTGAAGGGACAAAACCAGTAGGAAATAGTTGAGCAACTTTGTGGCCCTTAGGCAACTATATAATTCCCGAGAACACACCTGGTTATTATAGTGATGATTAGCAAGCTATGAATGTTCCTATTTCACATTTTTACTTTGTATTAAATTTGTAGATATTTTTCTCCCTTAAGAAAGTCAGAGATGTGTGAAATTGTGAACAAACACTGAAAATTGCAGAACACTTTCATCAATAAGGACATTCAGATAACTATAAAAAATAATAAACAGCTTTCTGGACAACATTTTTTAAAATCCCTTTAGCAGTGTCCCATCCCTTTTGAAGAGGTGTCACAGGCTTCCTTGAGTGTGCTGAAGTATTACTGCAACTATCACTCTCCTTATGAACTTGCATACTTTCAAAACTATCTCAGAGGCATCCCACATAATCTAAGAAGTGGTCAACCTTAAGAAAATGACGAATAGTACTGACCTCATTTCCAGAGAAAGGAAAACGTCAGGGGTAAAAAGCAGAGTTTGATATTCATGGCCAGACTCCTAATGATTAAAAGGCGTAATTCTCAGTTTTCTTTCCAGTGGTCTCTTCAGTGAGTGTTTTAAAGAACTATCTACTTTAAAAAGAGATAAGCAATAGCTTGACAATGCTCTCCTAGAAGCTGTGCCTTGTTTTCCTGAAATAAAAATTCAGACAATCTTTAGATCAATTCCAACCCCTTAACATTTCATGATTCTGTGGTTTTGCAGGGTTAGAACTAGAGGCAAACAGGAACCCTGTGTACAAGCTACTTGACCCAGTATATCCATAGGGATTGAGGACATAGCTGGTTATTTGTTTCTGAAAAAGTTCACTGGCAAAGCAAGCAAATTAGAAACACTTTTTGTCAGTATTTTCTAGCAAAAAGCCCCCACACCACCTGTTCCATGTCCATTCCTTGCTCTTTTTTGACAAAGTTGCTTCTTAGTTGTGGGAAAGGGAATTAAGAGGGTAGAAAAAGATTGGCAAAACTAAAAAGTCAGATAAAATGGTTACTTGTAGCGCAGAAAGCAAAATCTAGCTAAAATGTTTCTTTTCTTTTCCAAATCAATTCTATGACAAGTTTTGAGCCTTCCTAGTTATAATAGTATATAAAGACAAAATACTTATGCATGTCGATCCCTCTTCCAAGTTGTTCTTGTTTAGTTTAATTCTTCCTGGCTTTTAGCAACCATAATCTGCTTTAATTGTGAGCCTTCCTTAATGAAGACTGTTCTTGAAACTGTCATTTAAAACAAGTCATTAATTGTTTTCCACTCCCCATTAAATATCATAGGAAGCTATACCATTAATTCTATCACTGCTAAATCCCCACGTTGCCAGATGCTGAAGCAGAATGAGACTATGGATTACAAAACATATGGATTTATTTACACTAGGTAACTTCTTTATTAAAATATCTTAACACAGTCATTACTGAGACTTCTTTCCCAAGCCCCTGCTGTCACACTCTGGAACACACACCACATCTGCTTTTCACATATGCTTTCCAGCCCCAGTCCACCCACATGGGCCCCTCTCACAGCAGTGTGTGCCCCTCCTCCCCAGCCTCAGATGCAAGCACACAATGGGGCTGCAGCACTCACAGCAGTGCAGGCGGTTCAGATGGGCCCTGGCTGGTTGGAGGGTGCCATCCCTGCTCTCGTATCCTTGCTCTTCAGCAAGAGAGCTCATGCTGACTGTGCAGGGTCCTTTCTGATAGCAGTGCTCCCCAGAAGCAACAGAGCTTCTCCAGCATGAAACTTCCAAGGCAGAGTTTTCCCTGGTGACACACAACCAGGGGTTTCCAACTCATTAAAGAGAAGTATAAAAAGCAAGCCCACATCTTCTGCTCTCCTTCTCTTTAAGCCACAAGAGCCTGAACTGTAGACTAATGCTAAGCACAGTCCCTTGGTACTGTGGAGTAAGAAAAGAGAAACACCCTGGGATGAACTGCCTGTTTCCCCTTCCTTGAAAACTGCTCAGACACCTTTCTGAGCAGTGTATCTGTTCCAGAAGGCTCAGATGCCTTCTGGAACAGATAGATGGATTTTTCTGAAGCTTTCAGTTCATCCTTAGTTTGCATAGGTCTGATTTTCTGACTGCAAGAACAGGCTTGCCCTTCCCCTCTCCATGAAGTTTGTTCTCATTCTGCAAATAGATAACCAGTAAAAAGTGGAAACTATTCCTAAAATGTACACTCTTTGTTTCCTACCTGTCTACCCTTTCCATAGTTACATATTGTCTTTTCCCTATGGGCAGCATGCTTTTGCCTGACTCTCTGATTCTTCACTCTTCAGTGATATATACATATATATATATTTATTTCTGGGTTATCGACTTTGAGCCAAAAATGTGTGACCTTTTTTTTTCTTTTTTTTCTTTTTTTTTTTTTTTATTATTAGCAGAAAACACATATTGTAACAAAGGACTTTTGAAACTGCCTCCATAGCAACCAAGGATTCTTTATAAAAGAGGATGTTCAAGATCTCCTCATTGCTTAACAATGTGTTTCAAACCACAGCCCCCCCTTCTGATGAACTAGATTTTCAATGCATATCTCACCACTATCCCCCCACATTAAAATACTAAAGTTACAAAGTAATGTCCTATAAAATTAGGAAAGATATTTATACCTAGTGCACCTCTTTTCAATCCCTTTAGTCCAGCCATTCTCAGGGTCAGAGTACATTGGTTCTTGCCTGCTGTTCATGAAGCCTTCACTGAACCTCAACCCAATCTGGAAGTTTTCTCTCACCTGGTTCCCAGCCTGACCTGGGATTCAAGCCAGGTCCTACTCCTTCCTCCACTCACAGTTTAGTTTCTTACTTTGCCCCTCATCTAAGTTATATCCACTCTTAATTTTCTCTGGCCCCCACTCCCTGACTCTTGCTCCCATTCTCTGCTTCCACTTGTCTGGCTTCATGAACGATTTTGCCTCCTATCCACTGAAATCCAAATGTCCAGATGGAAAATTGTAGTAGTGTAATTACTCTTAACTTGAGTTCTTTCTTCCCTTTTTGCTCTGTCTAAGGATCCTGCTTGATCTAATGGGCTCTTCGTGCTGACACCTTTTTGTCTCAAGCAGTGCAATTCTTCAGTTTAATCAATTAAGTTCACTATTGCTTGAATTACCAGAACATTCTAATTAACTTTTATCATTTGTTATATTACCAGCATGGGTTTCGATACAGTTCTACTTACAAATGTCTGGTAGATGGCAGCTCCTTCCTTACTATCAAATAAATATAACATGTATTTTGCTATTTTATAAAAAAAAACAAAAAACAACTCTATCAGAACAATCAGCACCAGTCAGCAATCAGCTGATGGTGCACCTACCACTAAATACAGGCATTCCAGGCAAGTATTTAAACTTCAACAGCATGGATATTTCTTGTCTCCAGTCCCTTTACTCCTATGATGTGGGTTACTGAGGCTTAGTTTTATAATGTTATTTTGGATGTGGAGAAGTCTTCTTTACACATATTTCTATTACCACATCTTGGCAGATTTGAGCACAGAACACACAAACGAGCAGTGATAGTGTTCTTCAAATAGGAACATTTAAGAGAACCAAATGGGACTTAAACAAAAATGTAGGTATTAATGATGTGTGTCTTTACAAACCAAACCAACATGACAATATAAGGTGAAGTAATATTAATAAATTATTATGAAATAAATGTGCTTTATGTACATCAAAACAGCTTTGCAGAACACCCAGGCAATGTCAATAAATTACCAACAATAGCAGTGTCCAAAAATATTGACTGAGAATTAGAATTGGTATCTAACACAGACCAGATGTTTGCTCACAGGAGCAATGGCCCTATCAACATCAATGGGCTTCCGTGTGGAACAGTAACCATTTTTCATTAACAACAAAGTTGTCACTGAGCTGTGCTTATGGTGCTAACTGATACTTCCACGTTGGGCCTTCTTCATAGGGGGTTAAAGTGAAATGCAGGATACAACAGATTTCCAGAGGAAATTAATTAATTCAAACCATTTACAGCGTGCTGATGAGGTTGTGTTTCCAATGCTGTCACTCATCTTAGATAAAAACACGTACATGTTTGGCTGATCCAGGATTTATTAAGGGAGAGTAGAAAAACAAGAATTTAAAACCTTCTAGTGCCAAGAGTTGTTTGGGTTTTTTGCCTCCTAGCCAATAAACACACTCTTCTGCATACACAGATAGTTGAATTTCACTAAGTTTTAAAGCAGTTTTACAAATTTTCTTGAAAACACTTGTCTCAAAATGTCCCAAATTATAATTTATGGAAATAACAGGTACTTATATAATTCCCAAAAGATTAAAATCTTCAAATTTTAAAGATCATAATTTTTGAATTCTGCTTCCTACATTCAATTTCTTAAACAAATCTCAGTGAAGACAGTCTCATGTCATTTCCAAAGTAATTTCAGCTAATGGAAAGAAGATGCAAAGAAAAGAAGACATCTGAACCATATCATCTTTTCCAGATTAAATTATCTAATGAGAGTGCAGGAAGGAGAGAGGTGGATTATCCTTTTTGGTGTCTTAGGGATCTTCCAGGGGGATATTTTTGATGTCAGAAACAGAAATTAACAGTGTTCCCTGAATGCTACAAGCTGCCTGAACAGACCTCAATCACCTCAATCCCTCTAGAAAAAAACCTGCATGTACAAGGAGGTACCCATTCTGCCATTTTGGTACACCTTTGGTACATCTTCTGTTGGTCTGGTACAGGCATCCCTGACATCACCTGAGCAGTGGCTACAAAGCCACACTGGTACAGTTAAAAACCTATTGTTTCTTCTCTTAATTTGTCTGTGGAGTTTTGGACTGGATTTACACACAGTAAAAAGCTGTTAATTTTTTCCTCTCCACCCTTTTTTATCACATGACTGTTTCTGCTTTTTACCAACTGTGTGTCTATACATTCATGTAGTTGAGTTGTCTTTCATTATTCTGATGCCTAAACAAATAACGATCTTGAAATGATTACTTCAGTTTTTAGAGACCATGTTCAAACTGGAGAAATGGACTTTTGGGTGAGAGAAAATTCATTAATTTCTTGTTCTGTCAAGTAAAAGCTGTTAAGAAATGAGGCCTTTGATGCATTTTCAGCTCTTCATCTCCCAGCCAAACCAGAGGTGTCAAAGGAATCACTTCCTTATTCCCAGAACTCTGCTGCTGGGGTACAGGAGCAAAGGAATGATCCACTTTGAGGACCAAGGCCATCATTTTGGCTTGAAACCTAGGAGCTGATGAGCTTGCATGAATCTGTAGCAGCTGAGTCATGAAAAAAACAGGCTACTGTTTAAAGCGGCAAGACTCCATTCATTGTTTCCACAAGGAGATTTAGCGAACAGGAGGTACAGCACACCAGTCTGGATGGCTTTAATTACAATCACTGACTGTCAGATCTAATTAGAAGAAACATGGTCCCATAGGAAGCTATGGGGAATGGAAATGAGGAAAGGAGTTTTTGAAGTTGACTATAGCTGGTTGCTCTTTGGAGTCTGATGTTCTCTACTTAAGGCAGAATCTACGAGCATGGTGGTACTGAGAGCATATGGTTTATCATTCCAGTAGTAAAGAAGCAAGAGGCCATGAGATGCAGTGCAGAACTGTAAAGACAATATGAAAGACAATTATTTAGCAGTTGAGTCCTAAGTGAGTGGAAGTGATGCATGTGAGTACTGGCCTTGACATTCCATGAGCTGTATACGCTGACAGTATTCTTAATCCAAGATGCTATTGATGTCTTAAGCTTTAGCTTTCATATTTTCAGATTCTGTGCTACCTAGGGATGTAGTTCTGAGACTCATACTGAGTGCCAGTAAGCTCTCTTCACAGAGTAGGTAGACAAACCAAATCTTTTTCCTGCTGAAGACCAAGGACAGCTTTCAGGCCCAACAGCATAAACAGCAGTGGACTGAAGGGAGAAAACAAGAAGGATGGGACCTCACAACCTGAAGATGTAATTGGACAATTAAACCCCAGTTTGCAAATGCAAAACTTATAAAAATGTAAGATCTCATGACTGGTCAGCCATTTTATGACCATTCTTAGTCCACCCTGGGTGTAGCCCTGACCAGGCTCTTGTCCTGCCCAAGGTGCACCCCAAAGGCCTTTCAATAAATACCTACTTTATTCACGAGCTCTGTCCGGTCTCTGTTTCCGGTCAGCCTTCCCCAGGCATCAGTATGAAGAATTTTCTGAGGCTTATCTGCCCCAGTGGCTACTGCTTCATGCTGATGTTCATCCATGTAGGAACTTGTAATAGTACCAGGAATAACACTGAAGAGATGAGACGTCATACATCTCTGGGAAGGAAGGTGAAAGACCTGGACTTTGATGGTATTTCTATTAGATCTTCTGGGAGAGGATAAAAGTCTGGAGAGAGCACAGATATATCCTGAAGAAGTCACTGGTTGACATATGTTGTCATTGGGAAGGTTTCAGACTCATACACTTACGTCTAACTTGGGTTAAGCAGGGAAAATCGCTACTGTTACATGTCAGTTATCACATTTCATGAGTATTTTAGCAGTGGTTCATAGTCAATCTGGAAGAATATATCCAATTTTGGAATAAAGGGTCTGTCCTAGATTAAAAACTCTGCAAAGTTTTTTGTGATAATCAAAAGGCAAGATATAATAATTTTATTAAAGTTGTAAATGACAAAATATGGACAACCTTTGAGTACATAGTAGAATGGAATCAATTTGAAAATTATCTCAGAAAGTCAGAGAATTGTAGAATTTTCCATATTGAGAGGGTTTTAAGGATGTCACCTGTCCAGTCTCTGGCTTATTGCAGAGTATATAATTAGGTCAAGTTGATCATGGTCTTTCGAAACCTCCACAGATGAAACAGACACAGTTCTAAAATCACACACAGAGAATTCTTCTCTGTGAGTAAATTCTGAAAAATGTCTAGCTAAACAAAAAGATCTGAGAGTTACTGTGGCTCACAGGCTGGACAAGAGTCAAGAATGTTATGCCTTTCTGAAAAAAAGTAAATAGGAGTGTTCTCTCTAATTCAGCTGAAATATTTGCTGTATTTGGCATTAGTAAGGTGTCAGCTGAAGCACTAATGTCTGATTTTGTGCAGAGTTCAGGCGGGATGTGGACCAAGTGAATAATGTATTGTGATTACAGCAAGGGTTTCTAATTAGCACAAGGGAGATTAGATCAGATGACAGGAAAAATCTCCTAAAAGAAAGGTTAGTACAGCACTGGAATGCATTGCCTGGGTAGTGAAATTTCCATCACTGGAGGTTATTGAAAAACAAGTTGGACGAGAACTTGTCAGGAATGACATAAAAATATGGAGATAGAAAGGGATGAGTTGGCCTGTTAAGGTCTCTTTCAGATTTCGTCCTATCTATCATTTCTAAATTTGTCATTCAGATTTGGTGAAGAATTAAACTGTGTCAATGTGTTGTTAAGATATATCACTTGGAAACAACAACCAGGTTATTTCTTTCTGATCTGGATACAGTCAGTGCTCATATGTGTCTGGTGCCTGTTCTGCTTAAGTACTAATGAGCTGAATCTGCCAAGATCCATTAGCCAAAATATTTCAGCTCACGTACTTCAGAAGATACAAAGTGCTCATGTGAGCATCTCTGTAAGCAAATTTAAGTGGGGGTAATAAATTCTGCCAAAGATGCAGTAATGACCAGCTGGATGTGAGTAAATGGCAACCTGTTTTATGGGCATACCTGTATGAGCAGTACACATCTGCACACACACTTAATGATGGCTTGCAGATTTTACGTACACTTTAGCACACTGATACAAAGCAATTTGGTGTCCTGCAATGGAAAAAGTACTCATCCTTTTGCAATAGTAGTACCTTTTTTATTCACTAAAAATCAAACAGCATTAAAGTATTATAACATTCATTGCCTAAGAAATAGAATTAGAAATGCATTAAAAAATTGCAGCACAGCCACTCAGAGTTAGAAAACAAAGTAAAAGTTTTTCTTTCTGGAATTTGGAATCTTGGGTTCCTTTTCTTGGTTACTTTCCTTTTAATCAGCTCTGAAGAAATGATGCTTCCCAGTGGCTGGCATGACTCCTTGAGAGCTGGGGATTCAGGGTTCTTTTCTAGGGGCAGTGGTTGACCTAATCTAGGATTTGGGCCAAATGACCTAATATATTTTTGCTTTTTCCACAGCCTTTAAAGCTTCAGTACCTTTTCTTCTTTCAGAGAAAGAATGATAGGAGTTATCTGAGAAAGCAGATGTTGCTTGTGGTGTTTTTCTGCTCAAACACAGAAGTATCACCACTGCTTACTCAAATCCTAATTTTAGTTAGCACCATACTCCATCTCCAGCCATATTGCTAGCCCAGTCTTCTAGATCAATACTGAAACAATTTTATTATTTGTGTAGGACCTTGTCCTCAATGAGATGAATATAAATGCAATTCATGTCTGTTCCACTGATTTCAGTTTTTTCACCATTTAATTTCTGTGACCTCAAGCCAGGTCTGTATAGACTGAATTTGGAATACACTTGGGGAAACAAAAGCTAACTGGAAAGAAGAAAGAGAAAGTCAGAGCATAAGGTAGTGATATAAATAAAACTGTGCTAATAGATATAATGAATTACTATTTTATTGTTATTATATTATTTCCATTGATATTGAAATAACTAATAATATTTCATGGCTATTACTCTTAGTATCTGTAACCAGACCTGGAAAACATATTGTCTGACAGTAGCAATGAAAGGATTTTTACTTATGCTTTTTTGAAGAGACTTTTAAAATGACTTCTATAGTAATAAACAACTTATATGAGTTTCCTGATTTTATTAATTTTTATAAAAATTAACTTCATTCCTCATTAAACATAAATAAGTAAACGAATGCTGGCAAAAATTGCCTTAAACAAAACACACAGAATGAATTACATGTCATACTACAGATGTTTAATACTTAAAAATGTAGCTTATGGAGCCTTTGGAAGGCTTAAGTTCTACTTTTCTCAGGGACAAAGTTGAAACACTATCATGCAGTGAATAAAACTGTGTTTCAACAAACAGCAACATAGGAAAAGCCAAAGGGCAAGCAAAAAAAACCCCAAAAAACCCAAACAAAACAAACTAAGCCTCTCTCCTTTCTTTTGTCTTATTATGAATACATATATGAATAAGAAGCACACCTGATACTCAAGCCTCTTATAGCCCAACTATAAATGCAAACAACTAATTTTACTGTTACAATTAAAAATAATGCTAAAGTATAACAAGATTTTCAAAATAATGGTGACCAGTGAGTGCATTCATTTAATACCATGAAAGTAAATGTATTACCAGTGTTCATACCTATAAAAGTTTTGTGAAAACTTCCCATTTAAATGAACAAACAGAATTTCTTTTACCAGTGCCTTCTGCATCTTTGGGCATAAGGCCAGAAAAACTTAGTGGGTCATAAAGCCCTGCTCCCTGTTGTTACAGGCAACTGAAACCTGTTTATAAATTCTGCAAGTCTCATTATAAAATTGGCTAAGATTTCTCACCCTCCTGCTTCTGGTTGAAAGCTGTTCCTGGTATTAGAAATCTCCTAACTTGCAGTTTGAAAGTATTCATTACTGCTTTACACCATTTTGCTACTGTGCCAACAGTATCTATTAGCTTAATAGCTCTTTTTTTTCTCTCTGGTGGTTTTCACCATGTGTGCTTACAGATATTTATGATATTTCATATACATTATCTCAACTTTTATTTTACAGATCTGTATAGAGGTTATTCTCCAAGTTTGTTCTAGTTTAAATTCACAGTCTTTGAACATGGACTGGATCCAGTATTTCAGAGGAGAATTTTCTAGCACCTTATATAATGGCATCAACACGTCTCTATTTCTATCACTTTGCCTGAAGCATACTAGGATTATTTTTGCCTGCCTAGAGTCACATGACGCTATTTGACAGAATAAGGATATTCAGGTCTTTCTTGCCTTCTGCTATTTCAAGATGATGAAAACTAATTTTATAGAAAATTCTATTTAGAATGTAACTTTTGATGATAAAATTACACCCCCTACTTGTTCTTCTCTGGGCCTTCTGGGGTGACTAATAGAAATGACAATGGTGATGAATGGACATTAACTCCGAATATCTGGAGCGGAAGGGACCCAAAAGGATCATCAAAGTCCAACTCCTGTTCTCAGTGACGAAAGTGCCTTAAATATCTGGGTTGGCCAATGTGAGATACATTTCCTCCTTGCTGTGTCATGAAGAGCCACCTGCAGTACAGTGTGGTTTTCACAGAGAGGCCCTGTTAGTCTCTTAATCATGTGCACAAATTATTTTTATATAAAATGAATAAAATCAGGCACAGAATAGGACCTTGAGAAGTTTTGTTACAAATCTTATTTCATCGCGAATTTTTAACCACTGCTTCTTTCTGTCTGTCCAGCTTTGCTCATGTTCAATTCTAACTGTTCTCCTATTATACTTTCAAGTACTATGTGTACATATGATTTCCCCCCTCATTTTAGAAATAACCTGAAAATTGGGTTCTTTTTGTTGCTTGGGTACGAGGGTAATTCTTTGAGATCTGTAGTGTGGGAGACATAGTTCTGTTATCTGGGATATAGACATTTATGTGTCAGCTCATCCTCACTCCCTTCATAGTTACTGGGGGAAAAAAATGGCACACCTAATGCATTTAATTTCAGTATAAACTAGACCAGATGAGTCTTGTCCTTGAATCCCTCTAATGAAAAGCTCAAAGAGAATGACTACCTCAAGCATAGATGTCTCCAGTTTATATTTTAAGCTACTAGAGAAAATACTAGGATATCTCAGTTTTCTAAACAAGCAGGGTTTACTCAGACAGGTCTTCTGAAGAGTTCCATAATTTCATCCAGAATAATGCCTTAAAAATTGTTTTAGAATACTGGGAAATATTTCTACTGGAGCCAATGTTTAATTAAAAACCTTGGATAAATTCAATGTTATCATGGAGTACAAAATTATTTCCACAATTGATTCTGTGCTAAGTTTAAGTGTAAAATCAACTGCCCTTGCACACAACTCAGCTGACATACCTACTCAAGTGACCTGTTAGNTATATATATGTAAGTATAGCAAATAAGAGGGTATTAGCTGGTGTCTCCTAATCAATGAAGATGAAAGAGATCAGGCCTCATGCATAAATGAATTTTGTAACTTTCCTGAAGTTTACAGATTTACATTAACATAAAATGGCTATAGCAGATAATAATAATGTTTCTTTTGTCAATAATAGCATGTTACGTGATGACTATCAAATAATTTATCATCAGTTTGTACTATGTTGTTACAAGTAAATGAGAGGAAGTTTGGGAGTTATGCAAAACAATTGAGGATATGTATACAAAAAAGCTGTGGTATTTCAAAGATTCTAAAATTAATTTAATAAATTATTCTGAATTGAATTTTGCAAATAAATTAAGCAAAGACTTTCCTATATATTGATTTCATATGTTTTAGAACTTACACTGGCCAATATGCTGGAGATATATTTTTGCATGTTCTTGTAAGATGATAATATTAGAAAACAGACTGAAGGAGGTATACTGAGGGCTGCACATACACCTATGAGTATGGGGAATGGGAATAAGACCTGTTCCATTATGCTTGTAGGAACTAATTGTAGTTGATCCATTTTTCACTATTGAAATGTCTGATGGTGTATTCATGAGAGCTCCATCTGCTCTCGATTTCTGTGTTCCAGGAAAATTATCTCCTCCACTTCCCATAACATATTTCAGCTTTGTAAGCTAACCATACCCTATCCTTTTGTGCTGAAGCAATGAAATAATAAAAAAATAACAATAACAAAAATAAAAGTAGAAATAATATCATCTTACCTTGAATTTTACAGAAGTAAAAGAGGTAAAGTTCCTAAAGTGCTCTTTTCATGGAAAATGTTTCAAGGCAGAAATATTTTACTCATTTGACATAGTGTATCTGTTATTCAACACATTAATATTCCTAATTCTGCCTGATTTTTTGTTAAAAAGGAACTGCTTTTTGGAAGAGTAAAGCTACTCTTGTGGTTTTTATCCAAGTGTAGAAAAAATGCCATGTATGTAGATTAAATGAGTGTTATCCATTCCCAGCCACAGAACAGAGAAATGGTATCTTTTACAGACTTTAGAAGTTTGCATCTGGGACCTAGCTTTTCTCTGAAGCAGGAAAAAGAAACTAAGAAACATTTTTAAAATCTCAGTTTCCAGCCTTGCTCACTAGTAAATTTACAGAGTTACAGGAAACAAATAAAATCTCTTCTTCAAACAGACTTTTGAATGCAAATTTTAAATTGTAAATTACCTTATAATTTGAAAATTAGTGTCATTCCAGCAGGTGGGAAGAATTTAGGCATCACTGGAATGCTGAAGATGAAACTTTCCAGACATGCTCCTGTCAAGTAGATTAATATTTCACCTGAAACCTTCACAGTGCTTCTTTTGCTTTCTGCAAACTCTGTAGTATCAGTGATTATGCTGAGATAGCTTAACCTGAGATGTCAAGGGCTGATATGTTGATGTGAAAAATCTCTGGAAAGAAAAAAAAAACAACGAACCTTTATCAAAGCAGCTCATGTATCTTGCCTGGAAAACAGTTTTATGAAGGGAAATTAAATAATTTATCTTGAATATAGATCTTGATATCTGTCTCAGAGCTAGGACAGAAAACTTAGACATTGTCAGAGAGGTAACAAACTCTGGGATGCTGTGGTGTTAACTGCTTCACAGGAGTTTGCTCAGGAGGCATACCAGAAACAGTAGAATTTGTTCAAACTTAATAGAAAGTTTAATTTATAAGGGGAAAAGAACAACAGCCAGTGTGTACCCTGTACATGTTCATAGAAGAAGCAGGAGAACAATTATACTATAATGAGATGTTTGCTATTTTTTGCTGTATCTTACACATTTACCACATTCTCAAAGGGGTATTTATTTTTTCATAAGGCCAAAATTCAACACCATATTGGGATATCCCTTGTATTTCATTTCACTTATTGGCATATACAATATCTATAAATGGTGTCACATTAAGAGATTCATATGGTTGTAGTTACCAAAGATACTTCTGGACAGCCTTCTTGGACTGAGGAAATCATATCTTTACATCTTATAAAGAATTCTGTATAATCATAGTGAGCAAACAATGAATGTAGAAACTAAATTAATGTAATAATGTCCATGCTCTTCATGCAGTGTACTACTGCCACATGTTTGAGATGGTGGAATGGTCTTTTTCTCCAGAAAGATGTATTTGACATTGTCTTTCAAAAATTAAATCTAAACTCTAATGAATATATCTTACTGAAGTAAATTAAGTTTGCCATCAAAGTGTCAATCCTTTCTTTTCAAAAAGAAAAGAATTTCCTTTTATTTTTTCCCTGGCTTTTGTTTAGGCTATTCAGTTAAAAGAACAGAGAACAGCAATACAGAACAGGACATGTCAATAACTAAAAACTAGGGAAAGCAAAATATTTCAAGTCATACCTGCAACCTTCTCAGTTATGTTTTAGTCTAGGATACCTCAAATAAAATGAAGTGTTATTATCACGATATAAAGCACTGCTTGATATCCATGTAAAATTAAAGTTTTTTTTCAGCTCTGTCCCTGGTTAGCAAAAATACATGTGATATCTTTTACCCTAGAATTAGATTCCTTGCTGGAAAAAGGCTTTTAGATATGGAAACTGCAATACAGTTAATCTCTTACATGTGACTGGGAGACGAAAAATGCTCAGAGGATTATGATGAGAGGCACTAGCTTTAAATTCACAGTGAACTCCTGCTTTAAGGTAGTTGTGTGTCACCTTTCATGAATAGCAGGTTTCTAAAAACTACAATAAAGAGAACAGGTACATAAAAAATATTTGAGGCCTTATAAAAAAAAAAATCAATAGCCTCAGAAATCACCCTTCAACCTCTGTAGTAAAATTTGGCTAATTATTCACTTAAATATGTGCCTAGAAGATATCCACCTTAAGATTCATATTTCAAAAGAAAAATTAATTTCTTAAGAAAAAGTATAATAAATATAAAATAACATGGGCAAGGAAAAATGAAAACCCTGGATTTAAAGTCATACATTGACCAAAAATGATACTAAAAATTTCCATAACGGTTTATTTTTGCAAAGAAAATTATTTTCAGACTTTGTTTATTGATTTCCACAGACAAAAGGTGTCAAAAAACTTAGATAGAAAGATACCAGATTGGTGTCTGGGGAGGGGGAATTATCAGACCCTTCTGAATTGCTGCCCAAAAAAATTGCTAAAAGATGTCAAGCTGGTCCCAGAAGCAAAAACACAGGCTTTCAGCTGCTGTTCCACAAGTTTTACATGTGCCATATTGGCCATGAAACAAAACACGGTTTCTCAGCTGTTGTTCCAATTCTTCATACTGAGAACATAAAAATGAGGTATAGATAATATTTTTATTTTTCAGAATCAGCAGAGCTGAATCTGTGCAAATGAACAAAAAAGTCTTTGGGTCTGAAAGTGCAAAGTGGAAGATAGTGGAAATTTGATAGGAAGAAAGTGGGAATGTTGGTAGGAGGAGCCTTATGGATGCTTATGTTTCATTGTAGACTGCATATGGGAAAGATTATTTAAAAGCTTTGACCAGTGGATGCTTCTACTCTACTTAGGAACTCAGACAGTTGATGGAACCAGAGAGTTCAGAAAGATTCAGAACAAGAGAGAGAAGGCACTCAAGCAGAAAAATGCTCCAATTTGAAATGAGCTGTGCAACTGTGAGAATGAGGGGGACAAGGAAGATGTGCTCTGGTTCCTGCCAGTGCCACTCCAGACTTTTTCTCCTGGACATATTCAGAAGAGATACAAATTTAGAAGAAAACATAAATAAAACATGAGAAGAGACACTGGACTTTAGAGAACTGTTTGACTGAGTCTCTGGGATGAACCACTTTTCCCTGTGTAATCTCAGCCTGTGTTTTCATGGACACCTGTGTGGCCCTAATGGAGTGAGTTTTCCAAAAGACCAGGTCTGTCATTCCCTTCTCCATCTCAGAAGTTTTCTTACCTTCTTTCCAGATCCAGGAATCATAGCCCTCTGTTCTTCTTTGTTTTGGCCAAGATACTTTTTGAACTCTTACATGAACAGCTCTATTTCACAGTGCGATATAAAATGATTGATCATTTTGGGGGGTTTTTTGGGGTTTCTATAGGTTGGTGACTTCTCTCAGCTGAGAATTGGAACCAAATGGAAGTGTGTGGCCAGGAAGTGGCAGAAGAAGAAAAAGGAAGACAGAAGCCTAAATTCCTTATTTCACAGAACAATCTGTTGCATCAGTGTTGCAATTCTCAAAGCTGCAGCCTCAGTACTTATTAGTGACACTGACATAAAAGGGTCATTTCAAATTAATCCTTACTTTTCCAGCGTTCAGGCTGTTGATATTGATAGCTATTAACAGAAACCATAATAAAAATACATTTTGATTACCATGGTCCAAGGGAAATTAATTGAAATTTTCAAAGGATTTAACATGTAGAGAATAATGTACATTCCTTTTATGCATGTACATTATGGATATGGGAAGTCCAAAGTTTGACTATTTCCAAATGTACCACGTAATATTATCCTTCTTGACAAACTTTGCCTAAATATTCTGGCCTTTTAAAAAATCTAGCCTAAATATTCTTGGTGGGGAAGCAGAGTAAAAATTATGCATTGTATTACCTTGGTGTCTCTTTGGCTTGACACGTGTGAACTTTGGCATTAGATGGTGAACTCCTCTCTGCTTTTTAGTTGGGTAATCTGATTTAAGGAAAAGAAGATGGAGACCTTCCAGGTAACTAACAATCTTGGGAATGCCTTTGCTGGGCAAGGAAATACTGGAATGAAAGATATCTCATCAGATTAGGAGGAATTTTAATGTATTAGCCTGCTGTGTTTGAGACTCAAGGTGTTCTTCCCAACCTCCATTTTAAATCCATCATAAAGTAAAGAAATAACAGCTAAGACCCTGGGGAATAGTAAGCTGTAGAGGAGAGATTAATTGGTGTCAAGTAGAGACTAGTAAAGAATCAGCTGATGCTGGAAGAATTAGGCTGCAGGAAACATTTTATAGTTGTCTTTCACACTGAAAGCATGGTATTGTTGTTCAACAGTCTAGTGCCTTTCCTTCTGTCAGCCTCAGTGAAGCTTTTAGCTGGGGAAGAAAGTGGATAATTAGCATTCCATTTGGACGCCTGCAGACCAGCAGTCTAGAATATTAAATAGCTTTGCAAAACAGGAATGGTCTGAAGTGATTCATATTTCCTTATCTAAGGTCTTAGAAATGCAGGTTTATATATGTCCTAAACAAAAGCTTTGTTCATAACTTCACATCTGCTTTGACATTTGAATCTCCTTGATATTTGACAACAAATTCCTAAACTGGAGCTGTGGAGGAAGGAGATGATAAAAGTGCTTCTGCACATGTTATAACAAGTATCCCATGTCACTCAGATCTCTGAACACGCTGCTGAGGGCATGGAAATGCAGGATATTGGTAATTGTGGTGGTTTAACTGTAGTAGATCGATCAGCCCCACACAGATGCTCACTCATTCTTTCCCCGGTGGGATAGCAAAGAGAATCTGAAGGGTAAAAGTGAGAAAACTCATGGGTAGAGATAAAGACAGTTACAGGTAGAGCAAAACCAGCACACTGGAGTAAAGCAAAGCAAAACAAGGAGTTCATTTGCCACTTTCTACAGGCAGGCAGGGGCTCAGCCATCCCCAGGAAAGCAGAGAACATTCATGTTTAACAGTGACTTGGGAAGATGAATGTTACCCCTCTGAACTTGCACCCCTTCCCCCTTCTTCCCCCAGCTCTACATGCTGAGCTTGACACCACATGTTATGGGATATCCTTGGGTCAGTTGGGGTCACTGTCCTGGCTGTGTCCCTTCCCATCTCCTTGGGCACCCCCCAGCCTCCTCGCTGCTGGGATGGTGTCAGGAGCAGAAAAGACCTTGATAATGTGTAAGCCCTGCTCAGCAATAATTAAAAACCTCTGTGTTATCAACACTTTTCATGACAAATCCAAAACCCCAACACCAGCTACTAAGAAGAAACTTAACTGAGAAAAAAATCTGTGCAGTAATGTAGAGGACCAAACTTGTGTTGACGATAGCACATACTCTTGTCTGATTCTGTTTTATCAAGGGCCACAATGCTCCTTTTAGAGGATTCATCATCCTAGTTAAAGACTTTTTTCCTAGCTATTTTTCTCGCGTCATCCTGAGGGCATATGAGGTATGCACATTTTTTTATTAATTCTTGTGGCACTTTGGTATCTCTAACATCATAGCCATTATTTCTCCACCAAGCAGTGAATTATAGTGGCCATACAGGAATGTACAGCCTTCTGTACATTCTATTCATATCTTCTTTCTTGGAAGCACAAAGGTCAGGAAATCAGGCAAATGGCTGCTCAGAGTGCTTTGTTTGAGTTATAATGTTGTGGAAACTGTTGACACAGGTTTCTTTATACCTGTTCTACAGAAATGAATTGTAAGTGGGGAATAGAATAAAAAAAAAAAAGATGTGAAAACTAGAATGATTTGCTTTTCTTCCCAAGGTGAGTGCAAGTGTAGAAAGTGTGATGGCAATCTGGATGGCAGTTTAGGGGCAGGTGAGCACTGATGAGCAGCACACCAGCTGTCACTGTGGCTGTCCTCTCTGACCATCCAGGCTGGGGAGGGATCAGTAGCAGCAGGACCAGATGAGTGGTTGAGTTCTCTGTGGCAGGGCAGCTTAGTACAGGTATTACTTGGATCTGCAAAGTATACCCAGTCTTCTCTCCTGTGAAGCACTGAAAATGGTGATCTTCATTCCCTTCCTTTCTATGGCCTTATACGGCTGTAATTTTCTCTCCTAGTCATGATTTCCTCCATATCTTCAAGCCCGTGCAGATACCCCTCATCTGCCACCCTCAGCAGCCTCCCCCTGGCTCCTTCCACCTTGCCACAGGCCAGGAGTCTACACTGGCCCCCCCGCCCGTGGCTCAGCAGTGACACAGCAGGACTGGCCTCCAGCTATTCAAAGCCCAGCCCTGCCTGGCCACAGTTCCTGTAGCCTGGTCCACCCAAAGCCCAAGTCCTAGTCTGCTCCCAGCCTTGGATGAGAGTGTCCAATGCCCAGGGCTGGAGCTGGGCAGGGAAGAGGATGAAACATGGTGAAGCATGTCTTCCTCAGAGCCACATCCAGGTATGGAAGGTACAACAACATGGTTACAGCCAGCACAAATTTACAAATCGTGCCTGACCAGTTTAATTGGCTTCTCTAAAGAGACAGATGACTCCGTGGGTAAGGGGAGACCAACAGGGATTTTTCCATGTCTAAGAGGGCAAGATACAATCAGGGTGTTTGGACTTGTGAATGCATAGAAAACTACCTGAATAGCGGGCCTCAAATGTTTTTGTTCAGTGCTGTGAAGCTCAAAGGACACCCAGTTATCTCAGGGGTCAATGCTGAGACTGGTCAGTATGTTTTAACATTCTCTCTGGTGACCTGGGTGATGGAGTTGAGTGCACCCAACAAGACTGGGGCTGTGGGAGGAGCAGTTGATATTCTGCTTGCACTGCATTTCAGAAGGAGCCCAGAAGCTGGAGAAATGGGATGACATGAACTTCATAAAGTTCAACCAAGGAAACTGCAAAATCCTGCACCTGGGATGGAGTAGCCCTATGCAACAGTGCAGGCTGGAACCAGCTGACTGGGAAGTTACTTTGAAGGAAAGGACCTGAGAGAGCACTTTACCCTATTCAATATTTATGAAATGGTTTCTGGAGTACTGTGACAAGTAGTTTCCATTAAAGTAGACAAAAACTTCAGTGGTCTCCAGTGTAGGTGTTTATGTCTAAGCCAGTCAACCTATACTCCGTGTATAGAAAAATAAAAAGGAAAAAAAAGTGTTTTTAAAATATGGTTTGGTTGAACCATTAGGGATACCTAATAGAAGAGGAACTAAACTGTGTTATAAAAAGTACCCATGTTTCTTCACTCATAAGGAGTCAAGAAAACTGTAGGAATCTGGGACACACAAATGGGTATTTGATCAAGTGCCTCATGACAGAAAACAACTCCTCTGTGCATATGATACTGGGAATGGCTGGGGTTTGAATGGCCTGAACTGCAGCCCTGCAGTACTTGTGAAATGGCTGGTAACTGCCTTCTCCATCCCATCAGGAAACACAGTATTCCCAATCCAACCCTGCTGCTTATGATCTCAGACTCACTGAGATTACCAGATTTGGACGACTCTTAAAATATTCCTCTACAGTCTCTGGACTTTAGAACTTACCACAAATATCCTGCACCTGTTTTTTAAGACAAACTTTGAAATTCTCCTACTTTCTTCTGCTCTTAGAGGACAGATGCTAATGCCTGAGGGAAAGAGTGGAGTGCTTTTATTGTTTGGAAATTGTAAGAATTTTTAGATGAGCAGAAAAGAATTGCATATTACAATAAATTTTTTACAAAAATACTCTCACAGGTGTCTACCATCATGGACCTGCCTTTTCCAGTCTTCTTTTGTGTATATATACATATATATATATACATATATGTGTGTGTGAAAATAAATAAAGATCAATAATTTTTAAAGAGAGAAGCTAGGAGGTCTGTCTTATTCCAGGTTTGCAAACAGACTTTATGATGTCTAGATAAGTAGAGAATGTATATTCACTTTTCCTTTTTCCTGCATCCGTGTTTGAAGAGGAACATCCTGACTTTTTTTTTTCTAAGTGAAGTATGAAAACACTCTGCAGATCTTTTTGAAGGAGGCTAGAGACAGGTTTTTTATCATTCAGAGCTCCCGAAAGGACCATTTGAGCATAGTCTTCCTGTTCAGAGAGGAAATAGCTGTGTCTGTGACTCAAATGGACTCTGATTTCCAATAATTTTCCAGTGGTAAACTATGATTCAGTTTCCATTTATAAAGTGAAATGAGTGCCTAAATAATCAACAGTAAAAAGCCAGAAGTAGGAAATTAACCATCCTTCAAAACAATTCCGCTCTGTTTAGTTTGGACTTCATTCCATTGTTAAAGGATTTCCTTATGGGCAAGGTGTTAGAGATTGGCAAGTTGAAGCCATTCTAGGCACAATATTTCATTTTATACTGTGTGTAAATATGAGATAACTATCTGTATAACTTTAAAATCATCTGCTAGAGATACTAGCTCTTCCAGTGCTATAGAGGAGAGCTATTTACAGGGACAGAGGAAAGCCATTACTAATGAAGATAAATAGACCATCTCTTAAATTTCTCTAATTTTCAGTAAGTGCAAAACCAGCCTGGCTTATTCAGCTTTGTTTAGCTGAGGGAAAATTGGGAACTTACTGCTTACTCTATGATATAACCTCAGCAAATATTATTATCTACTGATTGTCAGCTACAAACATAGATAAGACTTAGCAAAGTGATATGAATGCTGGAAGCTCTGTGTCTGAAGGATACTCAGCACTTCAGGTGGGTCAGGTAGAACAGAAACAAATGAATCCTTTGGGGTTAAAGTTAGACACCCAGTCACATTCGGGGCTGGGGGAGGTTGCAAGAAAAAGTACACTTAAACACATTGCCTAAAAGCTGGTTCATCGTGTTCCCAAGGAGTCACCTTGCTACCTCTTCTCAGTGATCTATATGTACGAAAGATAGTTGTTGACTGCTGAGCAAAATGGATCATAGAAAACTTGTTATTGTACCCAGTGGGTTCGCTTCCCTGTGACCCCACTCTCCCACTCAGTCTTATTTATGCTTCAGCACAAATTAGAGGTGAGTGCAAAGCAAAAGCTATGATCTGGAAAACTCTAAATTTAGATTCTGAGCTGGAAAACAAATTCAAATTTATGACCCAGCTCATATTTCTTTAAAATTTTAACAATGAATTCTACCTACTCCCTGGTTGCTGAAGTGCCCTTTCTGTCAAGTGTTGTTAAATTAATATTTAAGATTTAGAAAATAATGGATTCCCCTGTCCCCAAAAATAATTTAAAGTTGATTTTGTTGTCTTTTATGCTTTTGCTTTTGTTGGGTTTTATTTATATATATATATTTTAATTAATACTGCATTTTTCCTGTCTTCTTTTTGCTTTCTGAGTAATATGTGTTGCGTATTTCATAATTCCAGCCACTTCACACTCTGAAGTGTCTAAATCATTCTTTTAAATAAAAGTTTCAATTCTTTTACTTTCTTTTGATTTTAACAGCTGAAGTTTTAAGGAAAATAACAAATATTCTGACAGTTTGGGAAGTCTAAATTGGAAATAGAGTTTTGACATTCAGCCTCATTTTTCTGTATTTGTTCCACAAACTTATTTGTAAAGCCAGTATTATTTTACATATGAACCTGGAGGAAAGACAAGCTGAGTGTTTTATAAGGCAGGCCATAAATAAAATATGAATATGTACAAAGAATCCTTTCCAGTCACACTGAAAATTAACTTCTAGGATATCCCATCTTTTTAAACATCTATCCTATATTTTATTTTATTAAAAGAATATTAGCTAATTGTGATATATTCAGGAGCATTAGCAGAAAAAGTCTGTCTTTCACAGACATGAATGGACTTTGCTGTGTCAAATTAATTTTTTGTCCAGGTGCACAGACATTTCAGACGATTTCTGAACTTCTTCCCAACCTAGTTGGCTATGGATTCAGTGTTAATGATTCACACAGTAAATAGTGATGTTCAGAGTGTTCATTAAGTTCCATTGTCTGTTGCTCCTCTAGACATTTATTTACCTTCATTTACAATAAGCAATTTTCCATCAAGAAGAGCTCTCTTAATTTGATTGGCTGTGTCAGGCTACTTTTCTGTGATATTTCTTTTTTGGCAACAGTTTTTCCAGCTTGTTCTTTAACTGTCATTTGCCTTCTCCTGTATTTTAAATCTATCATGCTTCATGACAGACAGACTTGTAATTTGGACTCTAATCATTTCTGATTCTCATGTTTTGACAGACACAGACTTGTCTTTCTGCACCTCCTTCCACACTTTCTCTCTTTATTCTGCATTTGCTTGTGGCACACAATACTCTCTGTTTAACCCTTTCCTTTTCCATCTTTCACTTTACACCACTTTACACAACACATATACTATAAGCAGATATGCTTTAAATTATGGATATGTTAGAGAGACTTCCAGAAATTACTCTGTTGAACTAAAAATTATGGTGTTTGAAACTATGTACAGACATATTTATTTCATGTTTCAAGGTTCCACCTGACTCAGTTTGGAAGGGCTCTAAGTAAAATTGATTTAGTTAACTAAAACCCCTTTTTAATGTGGTTTTTCTTCCTTAACCTTGATTATTTTAATTATAAATTCAATTTCTGAGAAAGTCTCTTCTGTCTTTGTAAATATTCTTAAGATCAAAACATCTTACCTTGAGAACAGAAAGATTCAAGTTAGAATGCAGCTGTTTAGTTCCGCCTACAAAGAGCAAGACCACACTTAGCTGCACTGGTGCTATAAGGCTGTCTGCTGTGAAGTTCTCTTCTCACTGAGAAATCACGTGAGGATTGTTGTTCCTGCTTCCAGGAAAAATCCTATGCTGAAATATCAGTTGTGCTGCTTTCAAAAGGTGAGAAGATGCTTCTTATTGAATTCAACGGCACTGTGTTGTGCTCAAAGTCATGATTGTGTAACATAACTGTGACTTTGTGGAAATCATCCCATTGGCAGCTTGTCCCTGGAATGGTGCCTGCCTGCCAAGGCAGAAATAAAGATTTCCTGAGCATCCTGTCCTCATCCTTCTTATCAGGACAGTCCACACAAAGTGATTTCTAAAATGAGATACATATAGTTGACTTGTGTCTTCAGTAGTTTCTGCATCTTTTTGTGTTTCAAGATATATTTTAAATATGCATATGCATGAACACGCACACACAGATACACAACTGCTCTGAGACAGGACACTGGGAACAATGTTACTAAACATCTTCATTATGGAGCAGGATGATGGGACAGATCTTATCATTTGTAGATGATATAAAAATTGGAGGAATGCTTGATATATCCAAAAGGTCAGGCTGCCATTAGACAGCATTGTCAGGCTGGAGAAACATGCTGACAGGAAACTCAATGAGTTCAACAAATGGAAATGCAAAGCACTCCAGGCACCATGTTAGACTAGGGGCTGTCTAGCTGGAAAGCAGGTTTGCAAAGAATGATATTGAGGTTCTGGTGGACAAGAAGATGAGTGTGAGCCAATTATGTGCTCTTGCAGCACTCTGGGCTGGTAACAGCACTGTGAACTGAATGGGGAGAGCAAATCAAGGCAGAAAATCTTTCCCCTCTGCTCCACACTGGTGAGACACATCTGGGCTCTTGTAGTTCTGGGCCCCTGATGACAATACACACATGGACTTATTGGAGACAGCCTTGCAGAAACACAAAGATGATGAAGGGATGGAGCCTCTGGCATATTAGGAGACAGTGCTGGCACTGTTCAGCATGCAGAGCACAGTGCTCAGGGGGATTTTATCGATGTGTACAAAATGTCTGATGGGAAGGTTTAAAGACTGGAGACAGACTTCAAGGCTGCCAAAATTTACAAAACTCTATTTAAACTGTTTTTCCTTGAAGTGGTCATATACTGTAACAGATTGCTCAGCAAGGTAGTGCGTTCTCCATCTGGGAAATTAAACAACCAACCATACACAGCCCTGGGTACCTTGCAGGAGATCAGCTGGCTTTGAGCATAGACATTGGACAGAGCAATCTCCAAAAGTATTGTCTGACTTCAACTATTTTGTGATTCTGACTTGTGCTTCCATCTCACTTTACCACATCTATGTTAAAGACTGATTTTACAAACACAATTAGGCAATCTTCGCAAGGCTTCTTCACATGTACAGAGTTTAGTGATGCTTTTGCAGCCTAAGGGTTTGGTATTGGAGTTACAGAAACCTTTCTTGGTTTCTCACCTGTACAACTGAACTGGTGTGAAAATGTTCTCTTGCTCCTGAAAACTTGAAAGAAAATATTATAGAAAGACACTGTCTAAACTGTAGAGACTGACTGAAATTGTTCCCTTTCGTCACAAGGATTATCATCTTTTTCCACTATAATTTTGAAGTTGACTTTAGAAATCAGCACTGCAGAGTAGATATTGTGAAAGGAAGACAAGATTGAGCACAAATAATATTGGAATGAAAAAAGAACAAAATTACTGAACTGATACATTCTTTTCAGAAGAAAAGTGAGCAGGAAGAAACAATTTTATTATCTCTTCATGAGGCACATTAACAAAACTGAAAAGTACGGTACATCAGAACTACATTGGCCTGTTTGGCATGGAATTTCAAGGAAAAAGAGATGACAGCAGAATATACAGTAGGGAATGTGTAATTTGCCAAAAATTTTTGAAGATGGAAAAAAGGAAAAATACTGAGATGGCACTGATTTCGTGGGAGACAAATTCTTAACCCCCTTCAGGGTCAATAGATGGTATTGTCCATTTCAAGGTTATCTTTCTATATTGTTCATTGTTAGCAGCAAGCCAAATGTTACAAGAAGAGGAGCATGCCCAACACCCTGTTCTGGATGGATATTTTGTCTGCCTCCTGGCCCTGAAGAGTTCAAAGGAATTCTATTGAAGGTGAGTGTTTCATGGAGTTTCATGAAACATATGGAGTGTTTCACCCTGAGCCACCAAAGTCCAGGTGGTAACATAACATATACAGACATCACTAGAGGATCTCCAATATTTTTATTTGTCTTCATGAACAAGGTTTTCTTTGAGAAAAATAGGCTTTTTCTTCTTTTTAATTTCCTTTTTTTAATACCTGTTAGAAATTTAGGGATAGGCAGGGAGTTGGGAGCATGACTCAGGAGTACTGTGTTTACCTCATATTTTTACTACAGGTTATATGTAAAAAGATCTGCAGGTTCTCGGCAAGGCAGGTTATTTAGAGGAGAGTATAATGAGAGGAAGCTTGCTGCAATGTTCCTTTTCTTTCTGTAGCTAATCTGCTTTTTTCAGGAACTTCAGAAGATCTACATGGGGATTATGGGCAGTGAGTTTCTTTTTTTCTTAGTAACCCATAGGTCTGCAGAGCAGAAGTTGAAAAATTGCTCAGCCTCTGAACTCTGTTTCTTCACTGTCTCTGCTCTGATTTGGCTATTTTGTCTGTAGGCATGGGGGTTTCTTATTTCCAAGGCAGAATATGAGACAGAAGCAGGTTGCTTGGGTGTCAGCCAAACTATTAGAGGCATAAAAAAATATGGTGACCATGTTTAACCAAGCACAGTTCTGGTGGAAATAGAGCAGGTAATTTCTCAAGCCTTCCTTCTGCTTGGTAGGATACGGGGTTTGTGTGAAAATTTTGTATGTGTGTGTACATCACAAACATTATATACAAGAACTTTGAGGCTAATTGTCCCTGACAGTCCAACATAATGCCTCCAGAATAACTCCAACAATTAAATCTCTGTCTGTGGAAAGTCAGGCAAATATTTGATTCCTTGATCTCAGTACAAACAACAGGAAATCAAAGGACATAATCCTCACAGTGCTGCCTTCAGCTATGATAGCCTTCATCAAACCTGGGGTAAAGAATTGGCTGAAGGAAGATTTTGGACAAGCCTCTCTAAGGCAAGTGTGGCACTGCACAAATGCCTTGAAGAAGTAGCAGCTATATGTAATTTTTTCACTTCTGTGAAAAGCCACATTAACAATAAATTATTTTCTGATTCATCCAGCTCATGTTACACTAAATAATGCAAGTTCTTAGTTTTGCTATTCTTTGTTTTGTGATTTGGTTTAAAATAAATGCAATTTTAGATAATGACTGTATTCTCTTTCTACCTGTAAGGAAATGTAACAGTAGGTGCCATAAAATTACTATAATTAAATAATGAGCAATTGGAAAAGTATGGGACAGTAAGAAAAATAGTTCCTGGCATTTTCTTGAGGAAAACCAGCATTTTATCTTGGCCTTTCAGATCTTTTTTTTTTTTTTTTTTACTCTGAGACCAGCTGTCAAGCATACACAATGTATAAAATCTATTCTGGGGAATGTGCTGTTGTAGTTACTCGCTTTACTGGTCATTCTTTTTTTAGTGTTTTGCATGCTGTATTTTAAACAACATCTGCCTTACCCAAGAACATAATTCGGAAACCATGTAACAACCTTTGTAGCAGTTGGCCACATTCCCGGTTTGAGTTCCTCAAAAGCCTTGGCTATGGGCCGCAGATGAAAGGAAAGCAAAAGAAACAAGATGGTCTGAAAAGTGGTCAAACCCTCAGTTGTGGCAGCATAACAAAGGCAGTTACTCCTCCAGATCTGTTCCCTGTCTCTGTCCCTTTAATACCTGGTGGCTTATGTGACTAACCAATTTTTTTTTTTTATTTCATGGTACTCCTGTGAGCTTGATGGAGCAAGTGCTAATCCTAGAACTAGATTATATTTCTGGTTTTTTAACATTTATTTTCAAAGAGGAAATTGTTAGCATCATGGAAAGCCCTTTGAAATAGCTGGACTGATATCCATGTTTAGCTGGCTCACCTGACCTCCTCGACATCTTCTGTAAAAGAACCTGGAGGTGCTGGTCAACAGCAGCTGAACACGAGCCAGGAGCGCCCAGGTGGCCAAGAAGGCCGATGGCATCCTGGCTTGTATCAGCAATAGTGGGGCCAGCAGGATCAGGATGGTGATTTTTTTTCTGCCTGTACTTGGCTAATTTGCTATTAATTAGCCTAAAATAGGTTAGGACTATGCTAAATGGTTTAGAAGTCCAAGTGTTTCTTGAGTTGTGCCTCAATGTTGCTTAGTTCAGCTAAGATAAACATGTGCATACATGCTGAACTTTAGACACAATCTCAAAATGGGACACACATATTTGAAATTGAACATATGGTTAAGTGTTTAACTAGATCAGCATCTGAGTACTTTGAGACTATTGGGTACCGCTTCTTTCCATCTGGTTTAAAGGTTTTATTGATGATCTAAAGGGAAATATGGAATAAATGAAGCACAATCTTTCATCAAACTTTTTCTGAAAAAATATCTTAAAAGAACCTAGACAACAATGCAAATGTGTACTCTGAACAACTGATACAAAAGAATACCCTGTCTACACATTTCATTTTCTATTGAATAATGCTGTACTTACACTGCATTTTTCCCCCATTTCCCTTCAACTCTTCCTGTTGTATTAAGTAATATTCTTGGCACTAACAGCCCAGATAAAGGATGTTATTTCTGATGTGTAATTGGAGTAGTGTAACTCATCATTTAGCACTTCATTTCCATTTCCATTCACACTTCATGGCGTATTATCAGCTACAACAGAACATGTCTGTAAACCAAATTTAGGTAATGCTGTAAAACAAAGACTTTCTGTTTTGTTTCCTTTGTAGATTTTTACCATATAGATTCTTCCTTTCAACGTATTTAACCAAATTCCAAAGAGACTTCCAGATACATGAAATGTTTGACAATTTTAATGTGGGTACTTTATTTTCTATGTAGTTTATTGGCTGATGTTCTCAGAGTACTTTAGAGATGCTAATTGATTTGATTTCAGATACAGGTAAGTCAGAGAGAAATTCTCTCTAGTTCTAATGAGACAAAGAATGAGAAACTGCAATTAGTCCTAAGCTCAGTCCCAGGTGTTTAGGCATTGCTGATCCATCAATGCACAGCTTAAAGCTCAAAATCCTTAAAAGACAGTCAGTCAGCATTGTAGGTATCTCTGAGTGACTCCTCAGACTTATTCTTTTCTATCAGTTAGCCTTTGAAGGGGTTTCCCTGAGAAAGTGTGATGTCAGGTCCCATAATGACTAAAAAGTCTTTCTTTTTTAGACTAAGAAGGGGAGTATCTTTAAAAAAATAAAATAATATGTAAAAAGCCACACTGTTTTCTTTCAGTGTTCATCAGGATTTATGCAGCTGTAAATAGTTCCCCTACTTTTTGTCCCAGTTTTCAAAATGGGCAAAAAAGAGGACCCTAGAAACTACAGGCCTGTCAACCTTAGTTTTCTCCCTGGTAATATTACAGTTAAGATTATACTGGAAGGTACAGAGAAACACCTGAAAGGCAATGTAGTCTTTGGTCACAGCCAGCATGGCTTTATGACAGGAAAGTCCTGCTTATTAGACCTGATTTCCCTTTATGACACGGTAACCCATCTAGATGATCAAGAGAAGCATTTTTTTTTAGATTTCAGCAAATCTTTTAATTCTGTCTCCCACAGGATCCTTCTGGACAAAATGTCCAGCCCACAGCTGGATAAACACAGCATGGGATGGGTGAGAAACCAGCTCAGGGGTCAGGCATAAAGGGTTTCAGTGAATGAGGTGATGTCAGACTGGTCACCTGCCACCTGCACAGGTTCATACTTGGCCCTGTGCTCTTCAACATCTTCATAATGACCTGGATACAAGGTCAGAAGGGACACTAAGCAAGTTTACAGATCATACAAAACTGGGAGGAGCTGCTGATTCCGTCAAAGCCCAGAGTGCCCTGCAGAGAGACCTTGACAAATAAGAGGATTGGGCAATCATCAACCACATGAAAGTCAACACACCTGGGATGGGGCAACCCCAGATGTACAGACAGACTGAGGAATGAGAGGCTGCAGAGCAGTGCTGCTAAAGGCACTTTGTGGGTCCTGGCAGATGGCAAGTTTAACCTGAGCCAGCAGTGCCCTGGCAGGCAGGTGCCCTGGGGTCAGCAGGCCCAGCATGGCCAGCCAGGCAAGGGAGGGGATTGTCCCACTCTGCTCTGGGCTGGGGCAGCCTCACCTCCAGTGCTGGGGGCAGTTTTGGGTGCCATAATGTAGGAAAGACATTAAACTATTGCAGAGTGTCCAAGGAAAGGCGACAAAGATGGGGAAGGGCCTTGAGGGGAAGCCGTGTGAGGAGTGACTGAGGTCACTTGGTCTGTTCAGCCTGGAGGAGACTGAGGGGAGACCTCACTGCAGTTACAGCTGCCTTGTGAGGGGGAGAGGAGGGGCAGGCACTGATCTCTGCTCTGTGGTGACAGTGACAGGACCCAAAGGAATGGCCTGAAGTTATGTCAGGGGAGTTTTATGCTGGGTATTAGGTAAAAGTTCTTCACCCAGAGGGTGGTTGTGCACTGGGATAGGCTCCCCGGGGCAGTGGTCACAGCACCAGCCTGACAGAGCTCAAGGAACATTTGGACAATGGGCACAGAACCAGGAGTCGGACTTTGGTGATCATAGTGGGCAACTTCTAACCCAGAATATTCTGTGACACTTTTAACAAGAGGGATTCCTGACATATTCTTGATTTTTTGATTCCTGAGGGAATCAAAAAATTGACCAGGACTTCTCATGAGGGTATTTTTGACTGGGATTTTTTTGTTGGTATGGTCAGTTGGTTTGTTTTGTTTGTTTCATTTCAATTTCATTTTTAGGTTCTTTTTAAAAATATATATTCTTAAAATTTTTACTCTTATCTTAACCATGTCTATAATTATAAACATAAAAGCAGAAAAAAAATTATTTCTCAGACAGTAAGAAGTGATGACATTTAGATCCAGAAAAGAAAGAAAAATAATTTCAACTTAACTTCAATAAATTTGTTTTTTCAATGTTTTAAAAATTATGTTTTATCTAGTTTATGTTTACATAGTTCACAGCCCCATTTTCTTTTTATCACATTCCTTTTTCAAAAAGGATTGATTTATGCCATTTCAGGATATGAATTTTTAAAACATTAAGATAGTTTATAAAACAATAAATTATGTTTGTAGATAGAAAAAGAGTTGATATATTTTCATGAAAAATATTATTCCATTCATCCAACCTTGTTTAACCTTCTGTAGATGAAAGACTGCTAATGACTTCGTGTTGACAATAAATATGATATGCCAAATGAAGTAACAATGTACTTGCTTACATGAGACTGAGAACAAAGCTATTTAATTTCTAGTAAAACCTCATATATTGGTATTGAGAACGTCTTATTTAAATTTTAAAGGTGTTGTAATGCAGTTTTTTAATATTATTTTTTAAATCATGTTTGATTAATCGTATTAATATGTTTTAAAACTGATAGTTTGTTAGAGTGTTTACATTTCAATTCTTAGGGGATAAAATTGAAACCCAACATAATGGGAGCGTGTGGTCTATACATTATTTGATCAGAAAGAAAATATATGGAAATACTGCATTTTGTAGCCACTATAAATAATCATTTCATGCTGTACTGAGATAAAGGATTGTGTGTAATTCTTAGCAGAAACATAGTATATGCCAATTTCAACTGTCCTTTGCAGAAATCATGAATCCATTTGTAAGTTCTGAAAATCATCTTGCTGCAGGACATTTAGGAATTCAAGCAGTGTCAGCCTAATCTTTTTTGGTGGTGACTTACTTTAGCTTCTTGTAGACTAGTGATGAAACAAAAAAGCCTGTGCATTTGATTTTATTTCAGGGGTGAATTTTTTGAATACTGTCCAAATTTTACTGCAGACTAGAGCATATATAGGAATGATTATGTGTAAAAATGATTTAGCATAAAAATTTTAGCTGAGAGCTTTCCCTTTTACTCAAATTTCTTCTAACTACAGAGTCCTGTTGTCTACTTGAAGTTAGCATAGCTATTTATATGGCCTATATCTGTAGACCTATAGATCTGCACATTGCTAAATTATATTGGGATATTTATATTAACATTTCTCACAGCAAAATATTTCAGCATGATTTAAATAACGGGTAATCAAAATTTGAGATAATTTTTTTCTCTAGAGCAATAAGGAATGTATAATTGGCAGCCTAAAATAAGAGAAATATGTAAACAAACAAAGGAAGATCAAAGAGGAAAAGTAAAAACAACTGTGCAGATGAACGTGTTATTTCAGATGCAAAGCTCTTACAAGTGGAATATAGCTGCTTGGCACAGAGTAACCGGGTATTTGCTAGTTCCTCAAATGTATCTGAGGAGCAAATACTGAATTCTAAATACCAGGAATTCCCAAAGAGAATAACACTTTCAGTGGACATGGAAAAGCAAACCTTGGATCAATTTTGAAATAGACTAATCTAGTAGCAAAGATTAATTTTCTGTAAAAGGATGAGATAACCCTGCAATGCTGTACCTCAAGATAGATTCTTACAGAGTAATTCAAGTACATGATACCACCTCTGCCTGTCATCATGTGACAGAAATATTAATTTATTTAGTAAAATTTTAAAAAATGAAGGAATTTTGAATCATATGTCTCACATTTTCAGTCATATGTTGTGGTTACAGATAATATCTGGGTCAAACATACTAATGTGAATGTACCCTACCTTTGTGTGACCAGATTTCTGTCTGTAATCTGATACGGAAAACCTACATTCTGTCATGAAATGAAAATAGTTCCATGACAGAGAAAAAGATTCACCATGAATTAAGGAATGGGCTATTGACTGTATGAATTGTTGAAAGCATACTGTGCACCTTCCAGGTATGTGAAGAACAATCTAGTTTAAATCCATTCTTGAAAATAATTGTTGAAGTATCTTACCAGACAAGTTAACATAATAGATGATGTTTATCCTTATTTGAATGAGTCTAAATTTCACACAGTAGCACTCACAAGTTGTTTCAAATTATAGTATCCATTTAAATTTTAAGGCTGTAGCTTTCAATAATCATCTATTGTAATAGATGGAGAATAGATGAAATCTGCCATATAAATGAAGGTAACCAGGTTCCAGGAGGGTTTATTTTTCCTTGTCAATTTACCTGTTAGTTATTCCATCAATATTGAGGGATTAATTAGACAGTGCATTTGTTTTTCTGTTACAGTGCCTTAGAGTGGTCACTAAAGACTTTCAAATGCTCTAAATGAGTGCATGTATGTGCCTAAATGTCATTCCAGCAATTGCAATACATCAGGGATTCTTCATAGTGGATACAGAGGAATATAAATAAATATCGTAGATTAAATGCACACAATTCAAAGCCTGGACTATGTGTTATTAGAAACAAAAGCTCTTCTGGAGTTCTTCAATGTGAATCTCAGACTAGTACTTTAGGCTAATCTGAGTCAAGATGTCAAAATTATAGAAATTTCATTATTGAGCAAGAATTTAAAATGTATGGCACATAAAAGCTGAAACTCAGGAAAACTTTTAAGATCTTCTTCTGATCATTTCTATCTCTAACACTTCCTTAGCAGCCAGTGGCTTGGACTCAGAATTAGCAGCTCTGAGTAGCTGGAAATCAGAATTCTTAACCTAGATTTGAAGTGTAAAAACTTTCAAAAATATGGCATTAGCAAGAAAATATTCACTCTCACTGAAAAAATTACTACACAATTCTGTTTATTAACAAGCTACTTAGATCACAGTTTCTGCCTAACAGAATCAGTGACACTGCTAAAAATGATGTCCTTGTTATTGCCAGTTACAAGAATATATCTGGCATATACTAAGTAGCTTAACATGCCCAAATTAATGCACATTAACTATAATTGTTGCATTGAATTTTAATGACTGTGTTCAAGGCTGTGTTCCTCCCACAGCTATGATTGCTGGCCAAGACTTAAGAGCAGAGATTCCACTTCCTCCCAAGTCAGAAGCTATAATAAAAGGAAATGGAACAACATTAATCTACTTTTCCTGACAGAGATTGTTAAGCATCTGGTAAATGCAGCCACAAAATCTTACTTCAGTTTCAAGATTATAATCTTATTGGAGAAATTAATTGGTAGGAAGAGCAATTTCTACCTCTAGATTGGTAATTCAAACACAGCCAAGGTCAACAGAGTCACAGCTGATCAAGAGCATTTCTCTGACCAAAGCCTCAGCAGATACAACTTTTGTAGAGAAAGCTGTCTGTGGAAAATTACTTACACTTTCCACGCCCAGACCTTACCAGCATTGGAAAAGGCAGCAGAAGGACCATCTGAGAACATGGACAGCCCTTCTCTTACTGGGAGTTCTGTAATGTCTTTGATGGCTTTGTGAGACCCAGTGATCCATGGGGAATTATACTTCTGTTGCTTATGATAAACCTCCTTATGTTCTGATCTAGTACATTTTGTCAATAAAACATTCACAGGATTTCAGATCTCAAGAGAATTTCAGATCCTTTAGTTAAATTATTAGTGCAGTCTGTACATTTCTCTGAAGTGTAGAGGAAACAAACCACTCTTACAGATTTTTTTTCACTTAGTGGCATCAATGGAAAAGTCATTCCTACACTCTCTGCCTCAGCATTTTTGCAAAAATATTTCAACATCTGCCTTCAAGCCCTTCTCTCGTCTCTGCAGCAACAGTCTTGACTGTGTAAAAGCTGTTGGCGACCTGTAATGGCTCTAAATGGTTCATTGTGATCAGATCTTACTAGGAATGCCTTTATTTTCTTCTTAGTTATGCACTGAAGTGTCCATTATCTTATTCCAAGACTGTGAAGACTCCACTTGTACACATATAGGATAAGCAGAATGACACAATCTACATGGTACAAGTAGGTAAACAATAATGGTAACACCATGGCACAGTTCAGATTCAGACTGACGTTAGTCAGCATGGACTCTGTGCTGACTTTTTATTATAAAGGGATCCCATTTCTCTTTATAATAAAAATGAATCCCTTCAAGTATCCAAAAGTCATCATAACATTGCTAATCCATACTTGACAGTCAATCCATTTCTCCTCCACGAAAAGGTAATATGTCCAAATTTTTAAAACGTATAATACTTTGATAGTTTCTTCCTGGAACTTGCATTCTAGTATTTAAAGTTTTGGGATTCCTTTCCAGTAACTCTTATTTATAGCCAAACAAAACCAGAACATAGTATTTTTGTTTCATAAATAATGAAAAATGATGTTCCCTAAAATTCATTTTGCTTTGTGAACAGGAACAATAACTAGCCCACACATTATTGCAAGGCTGAAGTTAGAATGCTGAGGAGACAGGGACTACTATCACTTTACTATTCACAGTTTGTATTTTTTACCATAAACAGTATATCTCTCTTTTGCCAGCTTTATAGCCCCATCCATAATCTCAGAATAATATTTTCCAGACACACAGAACAACCATATACGATATGGTTATAATCAATTTTATTTTAGATTAAGGAAAACTGAACCAAAACAAACAAAACAAATATGTATTTTATAAAGTGCTACAAATAGTATCTCTCCTCTCTATGACGGAAGTAAGTAAAGGTGCAAAACACAGAAGAGCAAGACAGCATTGACAAAGACAATTCTTCACACTCACTGTAATCCAAAGTATTTGTTTCTATACTATTTATTCTTACTCTTGTGAATACTTTAATATTTATTTCATAGATTGTGTGCCATCTCACACCATTTTGTAAAGTAGGATAACATTACAGCTGATTTCAAACTTTGTATTTAATGTACCCTTGAGAAGTAAAACACAGCCCTTTAGAAACCATTTTAGGATAGCTGTCCCTGTTGTAGGGATTGCATGGAAGTAAAGAAAATTAACTTAAAAAATTGAATGCTATATATAGGATTCATTTTTATGCTTGCTCTTCTGTTGGCAATTGTGGTCATAACAGGCTTAAGAACTCCATCAGGATATATTTTTTTCCTTCCTAAGTCTTTGGAGCACTATCTATTTGTAGGTATCATATATTACCTCTGCGTGGGGCTTGCAGATGAAATCTATTCCAGGAGCAATCCTTGTTGGGAGATTTCCAGAAAGCCATCTGTTCCCAATGGAGCATCTTGTCTGCCTTCCCAAGCAATTAGAAAGCAGCAGATGAAGATGCAAGGCATAAAAAGGGAGAAGGACATGAAAGAATAGAAAATTATGTCAGAAAATCTTGTTTGTATGAAGCAATGTGATAACAAGCTGTTAAAAACAGAGAGGCTGTAACTACCTGAGACAAAGATTTTTCTTTTTTTGTAAACTCTCTGTAATAAAACACAGGTCCTGTAACACACTCACTCCCCACCAGTCATCACAACTTAACTAAGTTGCCTACTGCCATTAGTTTCTGATGAATCAAAATGAAAAAGACAGACACACTTATTGTACTTCATGGAGAAAACAATGGCTACCATACACTCGTGAAAAAAAAGACATTTGCATTTACCTCCACAAAAATATATTTTGTTTTGTAGTTTTAGTCCTTTTGATTCTCTGATTAAGATACAATTATGTTCTATCTGAAAAATGAAGAAATAGATTATGATACTACCATACATATGATTCCAATCAGTAGCCTGTGATAGATCACTGTGTATTAAAGTCTTAAACCATAATTTAAGATATAAAAATATCTTTCTTTTGGTGAACATATAAAAACACAAAGGGAGAAACTGTCAAACTATATTTCTCTCTAAAAGAGGTGGGTGTGGTCTAATCTGAATCACTTGTGTTCCTTTTACACTTAGCAGAAAGAAATCAACATCTCCAGAAAGTTTCAACCTTGTTATGTTTGATGTTTTTCTTACCAGGAATGAGTGTTTTCCAGAAGTGTCTGCACTTGAGGGAACTAATAAACTACCTGAGACTACACTGCTTACATTTAGGCAGTTCTCATTAAATAAACTGAATATTTTGCCAATCAGTTTAAAACCTAATTTTAACATTTAATTTTACTGATTTTTTTTAATATTTCTGAAAATTAGATACAAAACATAAAGAAAAGTCTTAACAACAAAAATATGGCATTTTAACTTCATGCATAATCTTATCTCGGGTCTTTGACAGAGAAGGAAATGATTCTGAGAAAAATAACAATTTCTTCAGGAGGGACAGTAATAAAGTTAAAAGCAGTGGATTGGTGTTTTATCAGAGTGAAGTAGTATAGCTAAAGAAGAACTCACAAATGCTCAGTGTGGATCAAAATTGTTTACAGTGTTCTATATTAGCTTCTCTAGCTAATATAGATACGGATATAGAAATATCTTGAACTTGTTACAGTGATGAATACTACTGAGAATTTTGTCATTGTGGGAAAATTTCCCAGCTATAAAATGAGCTATGAATGAACAATTTCTCCACAATTCAACTAACCAAAATTTTCAAGTAACTAATATTTGTAGAATTCAGTTATATCTGGATGTATTAGTAGATAGGTTTACATCTTACTGATTTCATGACTGTATATGGGATAAATTTATTTTTGAACCTCTGTTTCTAAATTAAAGATGCTGTAGAAGACCTAAAGAAAATAATTTGACTGAAGTGACATCAAGTCATTCCAATTAAATTACAAGAATAAACATAAAGATAGATCAAGATTCCCATAGGAAAGGATAAATAGGAAAAAATGAAGATATCTAATGAGTGAAATCAACATATGCAGAAATTAGAAACTGGTATGTGAAGGTGACTGAAATTTCTTTCAATATGATTTATCTAAACTTCAGAAATTTTTAAGGATGGAAATAATTCTAAATAAGATTCAAAACCAATGGGGCAGTCTCCATTTATAACTGAAATGAAAAATCACATAGGAATAATAAAACTCATTTAGGAATAATAAGACTCATTTAGGAATAGCAAAACTCTATAAGGAGTGGAAAAATAATGAATGATACATCTTGCAGAACAGGAAATTTAAGAATAAGGCCAAAACTCTTGCCAGTACTCTAATTCAGCTTGCCTTTGCAAAGGAAGTTAAAGCAAATAATGAAAAGCTTCTCAGCCTTATAAGCAGCAAAAAGAAAGCAACAAACTTTCTACGAAGAGAGGAAAGAAATGAGGTTCAAATGAAAAACAGATTTTTTTTTTTAATTCTCAGTTTTTAGAGTAAGATGGTTGATTGACATAAAGGTATGATAATGCAGATGTCCAGGCTACACGGATTGTCTTGCTTGTAGGAGGATGGCTACTCCCAGTACTGATAAGGAAGCTGTAAATACCTTGCATAAGGCCCCGGTATGATTTCATCCAGAAAGCACTAATCTCTTACACTTGGTAGGTAGAAAGAACAGAGGATCATGGCTGAGGAGACAGAAAACTCATTTACAGAAGACACTAAAGACCTTGAATTTATTTCAAAAATAAGGGAAGACTGAGAGCATCAAAAGGTCACTGGGAATCCCAGGTTTTCTCCTATCTTTACTTAGCACTAGCGCTAATTGTTTTCCTTCTTTCTGACTCTCTTCAACTCAAGAATCTTGTATACATGTTTATTATCCAGAGCGGGTTTAAAAGGATGAGAGGATGGATGTGTGAGGACATGACATCATCTAGTGGCTGATGTACAAACCAGGAGCAAAAGCTCTGTCTCTCCCAAGGCCAGAGGATGGCTCTTACCCAGTTTCTCTTCACCCTGATGAATGCTATATATAGGATTCATTTTTATGCTTGCTCTTCTGTTGAGTTGGCATTTGTGGTCATAAAAGGCTTAAGACCCTGGGTGAGTGATCCTCCCCTAGTCTATGTGAAAGGTACCATCCATGTGGCAGGGGTTCCCAATTGGGCACACCCTTCTGGCCATGCCAACGTAGCCCAAGTGGAGCACCCAAGGAACTTGCCTGGTAAGTCAGAATAATTCTTTAGCATTTTTGGAAAGTTAAAAACTGACTTGCCTTTTGAGACTTATGTTTTAAACATAGTGTTTAAGAATGTTGGATCTCACTCCTATATAACCAGAAACCTTCGCAAGGATTTTTGTAGAGTGAAGTCTATGAACATGTGAAGAACCTGACAGAGGATTCTTAAAATTCTAAAATATTTTGTCATTGACCACACTGAAAAATCTCTAAAAAATTTAAGCTGTCTTGATATCACAAGAAAGGTGTTCTTTCACAATTATTAAGTGATTAGTTATTAGGAAACAAAAGGTACAAATCAATGGATGGAGATTATCAAGCAAGTCTCACAGGATCCCTGCTAGGACATGAACTGTTCAACATCTTTGTAAATTACCTGAAAACTATGTGAAATAATGAATTGACAAATATTCCTTGTGAAACACAATTATTCCTGATAGTGAAGAATTGCAGAATGATCTAATGATGCTAAGTGACTGAACAATAAAAAAGCATATGAAATTAATTACTAATAAAGTCAAAGTAAGGCAAATGGTGGCTCTCCCCTGACATTTAATCAAATGTGCAGGATATTTGTGTCTAAGGTAGCCATTGCTATGCAGGAAAATGATCTTAATAAGTGTATGTCCATGGTTCCCTGAAAACTTCTGCTTAGTAACTTGTGACACTGACAAAATGTTAGGATTATTAAGAAAATACTAAGAACAAGAAAGAAACTGGATAAATCTCTATTACATGCTGATAGGGGTTACAATAATCTATCTTGGATCCAATGTGTAGTTATAGTGATCCCATCTGTAAGATGACAAAGTGGGTTGAACTTTGGCATCTATTGGAGGGAAGATTAAAACCGATCTGCTTGGAAAATGGGTAATGGGATCTATCCTGCTGTCTGTATGTAGATGGGCTCTATCTACTATCTACAGGCTAATGTCTGCTTGATTGGCTTCTATGAAACAGGAAAAGATATGTAAGAGTGTTTTAGGGAATTACTGCCCACTATAACTTTTAAAAGAAGAATAGAGGTGACCAGGACCTTTAAAAAAACACAAAAGAAACAGTTTTCCTTACAGTACCTAATTACTTTGTGGAATTCATTGGTACAGGATGTTGTGGAAGCTAAAATTATCACTGGATTCACAAAGGACTAAACGGATTCATAGCAGAGGGGCTATTAATCACAGTGGTCTGTATGTTGCTTCCAATTCAAACTTAAAATGCTGGTTTCCAGAAACAGAAATATTTGAGAAGCAGGATCAGTCTGTACTTGCCCCTTATATTGTCTCTCTACATCCCCTCTCTCTGGGCATCTGTCGTCAAAAATAAGATTTTTTTTTTTATATTTTTCCTCAAACCACTGTGAATATTTACAGGATTTTATGTTTTGGTAGATTAAACTGTGAAGAAAGAAGAATTTCGAAGCTAAGGCTTAACTAATTCTATAAAAAATGAGCAGCACTGGTCACAAAGTATGATTAGACAGGATAAGAGCAGAAGCCTGATGAATGAGCAGAAGAATAAATTCTAGGATGTCTTTTAGGGTGGAATAGTGAGAGAGAAATTCTAAATTTGGTTCAAAATAAAGAAATAAAGTATTTATGAATAGACTATAGCAACATGTTTTCCTATGATGGTGGTGATTCACAGCAAGGTTTCTTCTAGTCCTATGTCCTAAACAGCAACCTGAACCTTTTGAGACAGCCCATCACTAATTGAAATACAGAGCTGTGTGCATGAAGCTGAGCTCAGTTGCTCTAAGCTCCACCTTGAAGTTGTATTAACATTTAATGGCTAAAAGAAAGCTAATAAAACTGAAAGGAAGTTGAGATGGCTAAGTCATAACTATTTTTATGACACATTATTGCCACAGAACAGAGGAAGGCCATTTATGATACATAAAGGTTTCTCTCACCCTTTGCATGTGTTTTTGGGCTACCAAAACCAATCCACTATAGGGAATAATTTTGTTCTTGGCCATGTCTTTGCAATAATAAAGTGATACTAGTACCACTGAGAGCAAATTTGTACCATCTTGTGTTTAACTGTCACATTTATTAAATTTTTATGGGTAAATATGTGTAGTCAAATCCTAACTTAGAAGACTAAAGACTAAAGCTTTTAAGCCTGATGTGTGTGTGAAATCAATATGACTCTCCTTTCATAATCAATAGCTAACAAAAATACCAAGTTAAGTTATCCTAAGTGATCAGACAAAGCAGGAAAAGTAAGGAAACAGCCTGGAAACTCTTTCCCAGTCTCTGCTGCAGTGGTTATGGAGTTCATGGTGAAATGTCAGTGCTGCAGGAGAAGCAGATTGCAGTGCCCTGACACACTTTCAGCTGAGTTTACAGTGTGTCAGGATGTTCAGCTGTGTGAGAAAAGAGCAGGAGTGATTCAATATGATGGTATGATATTTTTTCCCGGTGTGTTTTTGTATACACATAAACACACAGCCTGGAGGAGGCAGAGGAGCTGTGAAGTAGATACAGCATCTGAGCCATTGCATTTCAGCCAGAGGAGCACATGCCCCGTGAGTCACTGCACAGCACTGATGGGCTGGATGTTGTGCCCTGGATAGGTGAGTGATGTCAAAATGTTATTCTTCCCTTTTTCAAAGAAAAAGGAATAGGTTGACATCACTGCTCTCTGTGTGTATGCCACAGACATATCATCTTGCCTTAGATTTCTTAATAAAAGTTATTGACTAAGGAGTTCTTGAAATTTTAAACGGCTTCTAGTTAAACCCAGTCATTTTTTTGGTCATGGTCTAGTTTTTTAAACTACTCTTTGGTGACAAATTCCATTAAAGAAATGAAAACAAACAAATAAACAAACAAAAAACCATTAAAAAAACCCCAAAACATCCAAACTCCAAAATTTACATCCTATTTAGTTATCTGGAATATCCAACTTTAACGTAAAGCTATATGTGTCTCTGTGCATAGAGTTACAGTAATTGCAAGGAAATAATACCTTAGTATGAAGCACAAGAATAAGCCTAATTTATTTATCTTAAATGACTTCAGAAACCCTCCTCTGAATATTGAATAAAAGAGTTTCACAATGGTTTCTCAAATTCAATTACTAATTATCAAAAAGAATTTATTAGGAAACTCCCATTTTTGCATTCCTGTGGTAATTTTAGCAATGATTTAAAAGGAACGGTAAGAACAAGAAAACCAAAAAACCACCCACCTTTTTTCAGCTGTCAAAAAAACAGATCTTATAATAGTTAATAACACTGTTTCCTCATTTCATCTCTTCCTCATCTGCTTGCTTTCTTTCTTCCCCTTCACATGTTTCTCTGCCTGTCAGTTTCCTTCCTCTGTTTCCCTCAAAACACGCTATTTCCTGCTCCTCTGCTGCATGAAAGTGTTCCCCTGTCACACGGTTCCCCATGCTGAGACCCCCTTTCTCTAGAAACATCCTGCCTATTTGCCTCATCACTGGCACCCACTGACTGGGCATTTCCCTCAGCAGATGTGCAGGAGGTTTCAGTGTAGCTGCTGTGCCATTTTCACCAGAGTGACTTCAGTGTCTGCCCCTTTCTCTTTTGCAGAGTGGTACTTTCCCACTGCCAAACTCAGTATGGGAACTGTAGCTTACTTCTTCTCTAAGGAATCAAATACAATGTGCTATTTGCATTTTATATAATTATATACAATATTTATGTTGCCATTAGTCCAGCTTAAATTGTCCCACTTCTATAAGCAATCAAAACCAGGAGTCAATTCATGGTGGAAAAGCATAGCATTAACAAAATCTCATTTTAGCTATAGTATTGATCCATGCATGATGATATTTTCCTGTGGTTGTTTTTTCATTATAACCAATGTGATTCCTGGTGGTTATTCTCTCTTTTTTCAGTGGATCAAAAAGCACCATGCCTCAGCATCAATTACAGACTCATTTGGCCTTCTATCACCAATTGAATATGATATTTGAGCTAAGATCTACTAGGATAGCACACTGGCTTGATCCTGCCTAAGGTTACTGCTCTGCTAATTGCCAGAAGATTTTTTTCCCCAATTATTACATTTGGATCTCTTAAGTAAAATCAGGCTTATATATTTCTTGTTTTGGATATTGAATTATTTTGGCTAAAATTGAATTAATCCTACTACACAATTATGTGATCAGGCAGAACTATGAGTGAGAGTCTTCCCTCCCTGATTTTTAGTTTTTACAACAATTGCATTAAAAGTAATTTTGTCTCTGTGAATTGGTGGGAAGAGGGAAGAATTTCACAGGTATGTGAGGGTACTTCAGTGACACTGAAGTTCTTTTTTCCACATTTGGCCTACAAATGGAATAGTTAGATAGACCTGTACTAAAAAATCCACACTCAGGTTTATAGAATTCTTAGAAGCAGAAAAAACCCACATGATTGTGTGTTTAGAACCAGAGAAGATTGTCACAGTAATCTTCTCTGAGATTTTGTGTTAGAGCAAAAATCACCATTCAATTGTTTCTTTATCAAGCCCATGTCTTCTGTTTGATATTCCACAGAAATATTTAAACATTGTTCAGCCATTGTGGGACACAATAAAATTGTAAGAATATTGACAGTATTGAATCCAGTATTCATCAAAGTCTTCCACAGTATTTGAGGGAATGATGGGATTGGCAAATTGGATGCATATCTCTGGAGGTCCAGAATGTAATCTCATAATAAACCATCTGCTCTCAGTATGACAAACAGCAGTGTAACACATTGTCAGTATTTATGGATTATAAATAACAATAACAACAACAACAATAATAATAATAACAATAATAATAATAATAGATCTGTTTCTATAATGCTTCCAGTGGATAGCAGCTGATCATGCTTACTGCCTCCAGGGGAGGAATGCCAAAAAGAAACAAACGAATCTAACCAGCTGTGGGGCTATTTTTGAAAAGCTAAAGAATTCAGTTGGTTGCTCTCTATTCCCTTTAAAGGTGGCAAAGCAGTATCTCAAAGATGTCCATACGGCTTTTATACAAAAAGGGGTTTTGATTTGCTTTTTGAATGTCTAAGGGAAATGCAGGAGCGCAGCGTTGCACAGAATACTCGTGCATGTGTACGATGCACATAATCTCAGCTCTGTGTCTGCTGTCTGCAATCCAAGGCCCCTGTGCCCGTCACTTCCCTGCCTGGAGGGAGTGACAGCGTCAGAGCTGTGCCCGAGTGTCACAGTGCAAGGCCCAGAGATGTCACACATGCTGCCCTGTGCCTCGGCTCTTGCGTGGATGGGAACAGCCCTGCCAGTCCAAGGCCTCCTTCTGCCAAAGCCCTTATGCTGCACTTCCAAAACAGCTACAAGGCCCTCGCTTCTGCCAAGGGGATTTAAATGAGGATGAGTGAAGAAACTTAGCAGGGGTGTGATTTTGAGTGTTTTGCTCAAACATGCTGTAAAACCAGTCTTCAGAAAAGGGAGAAATGCCATAAAAAATGTTTTGCTGTATAAGACTTGGCCGGTTTTCCTCAGCTCCCCCAGCAACCTTTTTCCCCCCCTTTTTTCCTCTGGCAATGAGCCTTAAAAAGATCTCAAAGACGTTTATATGCTGACCAAAGAAACTCTTTCTATAAACAAGCAAAGAAGGGTTTATATTAAATGTATGTTGTTTATCATTGCCATTGTTGCAGTATATTAAGATAACAGGCGAGACGAAACATTGACAGCTCCTAAAGCCACTGAATAAACCTAAGCCTGCACGTAAGTTGCTGCCTGGGGCTCCTTAAAACTACTGCTTTGGTTTTTCTCCTGCCTATGCTTGTTGATTTCTATCAAAACGGGTTAGAAAGCAACTCATCTTGCCTATATAATTCCATGCACACTTCCTCTCACCTCCAAACGGGAAGGTCAGTTTCTGGACAAACTTTGTTTCTACAGCTTTGAAAGAGTCTGCTGTGTTTCACTCTGTTTTGAGTGGTGTAATTATCAGTAATTATTGGGAAATGAGCAGGAGTCAGAGGCAATTCCAGAGCCACCCAGAATAAACTGCACATTGTTGCAGGATTGCAGCATGGCCGTTTCACAGAATTAACATTCTGAAATAGTTGGAAGTGACAGTTTCCTTTTCAGGGAGGGAAGAGGGCAAAGAGCTAAGCTTCTGCTTTGAGGTTAATCTTTGCCTTCAGGAAGAAGTTTGAGCTGGAGACCACAGGGGCATGGAACAGATCCCTGTGTAGCCCATTTTTCCTTTTAAGTGAATCTTCTTGGGCATGTGCTTTCTCTGTGCCCAGAGAAAGACTTTAAATGTCAGAACAGGTGGAAAAACTTTTTTTAAGACATGTAAAGGCAATCGATATTTTCTCTAAGGAACACTGAATCATAAGGAAAATTACAAATAATTATATTATTCAGTTTTAAATGATAGCCTTTGAAAGATGAGGGTCTTAGAATAACTGACTTAGTCATATTTTAAAATAGTCCTAATGCCCTTTTCTTTTCAAGCAAATTAATAAATAAATGTCATGTTGCATGAGTTCAATTAACTGTGAGATAATGAGGACTGTAGAGCAGAGACCTTGATGGGTCACTGATTGCTAATGGACTACAGATTCTTGTAGGTCATGAGTTCATTGCCAAGCTGTGTTTGAAAATTTGTCTTTTTACCTTTTATTTATATATTTATTTCCCTTTAAAAACTGCTTAATTGCAAAACAAAAGTGTCTTCATGATCTGAATTTAGACACTAGTGTTCACATCTAGACTAGATGGATATATTCACATCCATCTAGATGGATAATGGTTGTGGAGCCTCAAAAGAGAGTCGCATTTCTCAGAATATTTGGCAAAACGAAATTCCTCTGCCATGAGGATCCATTCCAGGTCAGCAGTACCCCCTGATGGCAGTGGCTGAACAGTTCTGGAGATGCTGTGTGTAGAAAGGGGATCCTGGAAGGGATCTGTGGAAGGTTGCCCTGGTTTCTTCCTTCATTCCACTGTTTCCCCAATACTGACTCTGAGACCTGACCGAATAATTTAATTCCATGGTGGCAGATGCAAATGAGGCAGGACAGATATTTGGATCCTGTGTCAGTGTGACCATGGAGAAGATGGCTATGTTACTGCTACTGAATGAACTTCTGATTTACACATGCAAGGCTTCTACCTCTCATCTACCCACAAAAAACCACAGATGACAGAGAAGAGAAAGATAAATATGCAAAATATAGAGATGTATATCCAGATGTGCACGTGAATGCCACGGGCTACAGGAAGCAGCTCTAGAGCAGCACAGCATTGGCTTGTGGACCAGCTGCCCAGACTGGGATGAAGGGAGAGCAGAAGAACAGAGGTGAGCATGAGAAATGACAAGAAAGAAACTTAATCTTTTTTTGCATTAATCTATAGCAATATCGATTGTACAGACTTTTCACCGCTGCCTGACACAGGCTGTTACATACAGCAATGCTCCTGGGGTTTGGTGCACAAGAAAAGAGATTTAAGGTTGCACTGAGTCTGGAGCTGGTTTTGCTGTTCTCACACTGTTAGATATGCATAAAACCAACTGCCTGGCCTAAACAAATCCCAGTTGTAGTCAAGTCTGTTTCCTGATAAAAATATGGCTGTCTGAATAAAGTCTATTTCCCTTTAGAAGTTCATACATTAAAATTCAAAATCTATTTGTTCATATGGATAAGAAGAATATGCATAATTGAAAAAAAGTCCATTAGAAATGCAGAGAGGAAACAAAGGATGGGAATTTGGTGATATGAAAGTGAATTATTAATATCATGTTAGTGCCAGACATAATACAGACAGATACTGACCCAACCAGGCAGGTCTGATAGTCTTTAAAAACTATATCTTCCACTTTTTCTACTCTACAATCTTAAGCTATCCTAGCTCTGGAAACAGTCATCAGTGCTAAATTGTTAGTGGGTTTGTAATGAGAACGTTAAAGAGAATAATACCTCAGTGAACATTTGTCCTTAGGATTACAGAGAATAACACTCCGCTTCCATTTGCAGCATTTATTTTTCTCCTTTGAATGTGTGCTAGATACAAGTGCATGACAATACATCCTACTGACCCTGCAAACAGCCAGAAAGCAAAACAACATACAAAAATACTAATTCTGCTTGTCATGTGTGCCAGCTTCCTTTTACTGACACAATTTTGTAATTAAAACTTTAATATGTATTTGTGACTCTATAAGCGTGAGCTTTTTTTCTGCATTACCATAAAATATATTTTTCATTTCTCAATTGCTCTGCCCTTCTTCCTCCATTCAAAATACAAAGAGTTGCCAAAAGCAGCCAAAGCTTGCACTAAAGCACAAACTTTGCTTTCATAATGTCTTCTGCCATACTAAGTAACTGGTTTTGATGCACTTACTTCAAGTTTTACTAGGAATATTTTGTAAAGGAATATTTGGCTTTGGCCAAAGATGTCATTTCACTTCAGCAATGTGGAGTTCTATGGCTCACAAAGAAGGAGTTACCTGAAGTGAGGATATGGAAGTTAATTGCATTAATGTACTGTCAGCACTGGTCACTGAAAGTTTCTAAATGTCTGTTCAGCTCAAAAGAAATAGAGCTATTTCTTTCAGCTGAAAATATGTCAAGAGGTTATTTTGGAAAGCAACTTCTGACACAGCTTCACTGCTTGTAAAATTAGTGTCACTGCACTTGTCAGAAGTTCCCCTATAAATCTGAGCTGTGAGACCTTGAGCAACTTGTGAATAGGATAAAATGCTGTGTGGAACAAAATGATAATATTTCAGTCATATCTAGTTTTGAAATAGTATTTTAAGTGCAGATATAATTCCAGATATACAAGCAAGGGGGATGAAAGCACCTTGGACTGAGAAAAGATTTTTGTTCTCTGTTCCAGAAGCAGCTAAACACTAAAATCTTTAATGTTTAACATTTAATACACTTTAGTTGCAACTAGATCAACACAAATGTTAATAAAATAAAAGAATAAGCCCCCCTCTCCCAAACCAGAATGGTATTAATAATTTAGAAAGGCTTTAAAATGAGAAAAATTAGATTGTCATGAACCAGACTAAGAGATTTGTGACTGTGGGATATTGAAATGTGAGAAGTTTGGTTTATATCTGTGCTTCTCTCAGCTACAATTAGTAATGTCTATGTTACCCCTCGTAGTTGCCAAGTTTACTTTCATGTACAGTTTTTAGAACTGTATATATCTAGAACCAGTGATAGAATTTGGCTGAAATATTTACTAAACCATTTCCTAAACTTCCACAAGCAATGAGACGTACAAATGGAGTAAAGTCCAAGTAATTCCAATAACTTTCCTGAAACTGTAGTCTTCCAGAGTGGCATTACATGAACAAATTTTTAAATATCTGATTAGACAGATAGGCAAGTGTTAGACTCTAAGTACAAAAGGTTGCCATTCATAGGCCAGACGAATTTTCTCCCGTGTGAATAAGAAATCGGTGCTTACCCCTTCGGGCAGCAAGATCAGAGGAACGGTGGTCTTCTGTCAAAAGCTTTTCCCTCAGGGCATAGTCCTAGGATTGTGATGTGGCAATAATTTTCTAATTGCTACTAACTGCTCCTTAAGGGCTGGATTGTAATGGAAGCCTTTGCCTTTTCTTTAACACGAATCAGCTGAATCAGAACCTTTACTCCTGGTGGGAAGTTTAAGACCAGGATTTTAGGTTTAAAGACCTTTTTTCCTGGAAACGCTTGGTCTGGAATGCTTGTGTGTTTAAAATGAAAGGAGGCTGCTGAAAGCGTTTTCAAGGTCTTAACATTCCTCTTACAAACTACATGTACAATAAATTCTTAGAAATTCATTATGCTTACAATAAACTTTTAGCTTGAAGCAAACTGTTCTATAATTATCTATATCAGGGTTTGTGTGTTGTCCTCCAAAGCATCTGTTCCTGGGTATTGCCCAAGGAGATGCTGTTAAGGGCTGCAGATCTGGCCCTGGATGCAAGTCCCGGGATGGTCAACCAGCTGGGTAACAGCGGCGGCTGAAGGTCTGCTCCAGCCTCCCTCCTTCTCCCACAGAATTCGTCACCACACTGGGTCAGGTTAGCCCTGGATTTGTCCAGCTGAGTCTTGGAAAACTCTAAACACAGAGAAGCTCCTCTCTGGGTAATCTGTTCCCTTGCTGCCGTACTCTCCAAGTGAACAAGTTTTCCCTGATGCACATCCCGGCCCTTCCAAACTGCAGAGTGTAGATGTCTTGTTTCATCAACTGCTGCCACCAAGAAAAGTTTGGCTTCATCACATTTGCAGCTCCAGATTGGAGAGGCGTCGGTTAGGTTGCCTCAGTTTCCATTTTTGACTGGCTTAAAGAGCCAACCATCTTCAAATTTTGCTCACAGGTCCTCAGTCATAGTAGTGGTCATTTGTCTGCACCGTGTAATTTATCAACAACCTTTTTGAGCTGGGTGCCCCATAACACACATTCCAAGAGCATCCTCAGCACCACTGGCTAGTGTGGAGACTGCCTTCTCTTTATTACCTGGCCACTGCACTCCTCCAGCTGTAGCCAAATAAGCAGTTTGCCATATGAGAGAGCACATTGTTGGCTGTATCCGATGTGCCACTTCCCATAACCACAGAGTCATTCTCAGCAGGGCCAATATTCCTGCCGTGTACTGATGCAGGTGATTATCCTGCTCTTTGTTAACTGTCCTGACTCATTTTTATGCTCTGAGCAAGGATTATTTCCCTAATCTCTATTTCCCACACAAAAACACTATTTGCTACTGTGGCATTTTTGGGAATACTTTTTAAAATTTTTTGATGCTGTCAAACTTCTTACAGAGAATTTGGCGCAAAGAAGGTAAGTGTGGTCTTTCTGTCACATTAGACTTAAAAATACAGATTAGATTTATACTGTTAAAGTTTTCAGAGAAATAAAGGCAGGGTTAATGTATTGATTTATTAAAAGGCTCCCATCTTCCCAAGGAAGAGCTACCTGATTACACTGATCTGGAACTGAGTTTGAGCAAATTTTAAGAAGGCAGCAGACAGGGACATGTTTCCACCTCTGTTTTGTTCTCCTGTGTACCTGGTGGTTGTAATTTGCTAAAAGCAATTTAAAATTAATCAACACAATCATAATTTATAATACAATAAATAATTGTGTTGATTACCAGAATTCATATTTGTGTTTTTCATTCACAAAATTGTGCATATTCATATTTTATTTTGTAATCGAATGATTACATATTCCCTGAAAAAAAATTGTAATATTAAATAAAACTTTCACTAACATTGAAAGAATATTAGATTTTGTGCTTAGATGCAATATAAAATAAAGCAAAACAAGATCTTTCGAATGTAAAGTTTTCTATTGATAAAATCAGGAACATTAAAATAACCATTTAACACATATTGTTGACAGCATTTAACAGTATTTGACACGCTACATAATAACAATACAATCATCAGGGCTGAGTTACTCTTTCCATAAACTCTCTATTTTAGCAGCTCTGTACTTTTATCATTGCATGAATGTGAAGCTTATAGCCTTATTTTGAAATGTTTTCTTATCAGGAAGTTTCAGTAGTATTAGAAAAGCTTTTACAGAGGAAAGCAGAAAGGACTTGCAATAGCTAGCAAGCATGACATCATTAAAAAGCAATGAATGTTAGGAATATTCCTGTTCTAATCCAGGCCACACATCCTGCTGCCCTGGAAGACTGCCAAGCTCAACATCCTTTTAGGGTTACAGGGCAGGCTGCGGCCTTTCACAGTTTGCTTTAGAAATCTCTGCGTGTGGAATATTCACTGGCAGGCATTACAATAAAATCTAAAATTACTCCATCAGAGAGCTGGTGTTCCACCCTTCCTGCATTCTTCCCTGACAGTGAAATTGCCCAAAAAGAGCTCTATTGCATTTCATAGAGTTCTGTGATGCACTGTGTACAGAGGTGATGGGGGATGATTTTGCACATAGGTTCAACAGCACGTTCCACTTGAGAAAAAAAAAAAATTTAGACAGCTTAAAAATATGTTGTGATAATATTCTTTTTAGTCCCATTGTACGAACTCATTAGGGCTCAATTCCGTAGGCTTTTATCTGTATTTTCAGTGAATATTTCAGGATGACCAGAGGAAATATGATTAGACCTTTACTTTACACAGCATGGTTATACACAACTATACAGAGTATTGCTCTCTGGGGCCAGGCACTCTGCCACGCTAAATCCTTTTACACTATTCCTTTGGGGGAAAAGGGAACAGAAAACTACAGCAAAATGAAGAGTGAAAGACTCCTGAAGTAGTGGTGCTACTCAGCTGACAAAAAACAAGAAGCATAAGTAATTTCAGGATGCTGCTGTATTATTCCCAGTTAATGTACTCAGCAGCATTCATAGGAGATAGTCTTTATGTCAGCATCCAGTTTAGATGATGAAGTAAGATTACAGTGGGGACACAAACTCTGTCATTTGTATGAGAATTTAAGGTGCTTAGGGAGTAACTTAGGGAAAATATTATTTCTCTGACCAACTAGTGGAAAGAGACTCAGGTTTCTTCAGCCCTCACAATGAGCTCTTGTCTCTCTCAACATGGATAGTAGCTATTGCTTGGCTTTCTCTATCGACTGCACAAGGAATATATGTATCTATTTTAAAGTGTTCACTAGGGGCCTTAAATTCAGGCGTGTTACAGGCGCTTCAGCCAGGTAATTTGCTAGTATCCATTTCTTTTTAGGCTTCTAAAACCACCAGTGAACTTTCCCTTATAAAGTACTCAAGTTTTATTTGTGTTCTGAATCCTCCAGTAATGTCGATCATGCTTGTCTGAAAAATGTGGGAATTGAGAGAAGGAGGCTACCATCTTTTTGTAGCACTTTAAAATATGTATATTTTGGAAAAAGCCTGGATTACTAAGTTCCTAACCTTCATGCTGTACTCCTGCACCAGCTGAACTAACATTTACTACTCCAATGTATCAGGTTATGCAGCCAGTAACAGGTGAAATTATCCAGTCAAATATAACTACTCCCCCTTTTTCCACAGATTGACCTGTGATCTATTTTACACCATGGTTTCACAAAGGGTCGTGTCACCACAGATCAGGAGTTATGAAGTGCAGCACAGTTTTTTAAGCTGTCTTTGACTCAAAAACAAGAATCTTTTGAAATTATACACAGAGGCACATAAATTAGGTGTCCAAAATACAATAGCTGAATGAAATTCCTTAGTTACTATGCTTTCATTTTATTCTAAACAGTAATTAGTAATTACACTTAGACTGAAATATGTTATAGGATATCATACAGAAAAGCAAAATTTTATGCTCAGAATTCTTTATTAAGTGTTAAGTTACAAAGCCCAGTATAAAAAAGTATATTTAGAAAAACTCTACAGCATTTTTATGTCAAAATCAGTCCCCATAAACTGGATGATTATCTGGAAGAAAAGAAGTTACCCATAAATAGCCATACTGAAAAAGACAGCAGGAACTGATGATTTATAAGGAATAGAGGCACTTACCAGTCAAGAAAATGCCAGAGAGACAAGATGAGGGAAACATAGACACTCTGAATTGTATTGTTACAATGGTGATCACATCAACTCTTTGTTTCTCTGGTTTGTAACTGTTATTCTGTATGAAAGAAAGGAAGTAGAACACAAAAACAGTCTCAGGATTTGTCTATGGTTCCCATTTCAGTGTTGAATCTATCCCTTTGCTTGGCTGCAGAATATATAAGACATTAAAAAAAACGGTGGCAACAAAAGTTCATGAGAGCCTGCACCCTCTTTACATTACAGTATAATGTTCTCTGATATTCACTGTCAGAAATGTTGAGAAGTGCAGAATTGTCTAGAGATGAAGCTTGACACATTGCTCTCCTCTGGGTCCTTCATATCTGATGACCAGATATCTGATGACCTTCCCCCTGGAAGATCCACATCTTCCTTGACAAGGAGTTTTTACTGCAGGAACTGTCTCCCCTTCCCTAGTGATCCCCTTTCAAAGCTGGTCAAAGAAACACAAGCTTGGGAAGGGTTCAAGGAAATCCAGACAGTACTACATGTGGGAGGAACTGTGAGACTAAATTGCCATTGCCATTGCTAACTGTACTCTTGAGGCCAAAATCAGGGTTTTGTGGTGAAAAGTACCCTGAAGGTAGGTGAAAAGCTCTGACTATGTAATTTGGCTCTATGCACCCAGGTGAGTCCAGTCTGCACACCCACACCCTCATACCCAGCTCCAGCACTGGGAACATTGATGAACCTACTGCCTCACAACTCAGCTTTTTCTCACCATGACTCAGCCTCAGGCTCTTAAAGGAGGTAGACGTGTAGATATGTTATGTTGTCTTTGGATTCTGATGGCAATCTCATGTACCCCCAAGTGTTCTTGCAGTGTACTTCACTGCCCTGCTGAGAGTCCCTGAGAAGACCCCCACAGCCACAAGAGACACAGGAGCAGAGCCCAGTGAGCATTTTGGCTAAGTGCCCCTGCCTGGAGCACACTCACGTTGCAGGAAAACATATGTAAAAACAGTGAGGTATGAAAGCAGAGGAAAGTCTGGTAGTGGGGTTTAAGGATAAACATTCCTTAGGCTGTGTGACCAGAAACCATTCCGTGTACTAGCTCATTCCCCTGCTTCCTTGTCCCTCTCAACCTTGATTTCAAATTACATTTTTTAGGACTGGAAAACATCTGATTTTGCACACTCTGCATGGTGCTGCATGACTCCAGAGACAGTCAGACTACATTCATGCAAATCAATTATAATTACTGGACCCCTTCTCTAGACCCGTAGTCAACAGCTCCAGTCTGGCACCTTCCATATAACTTAGCAATTTAGGCCTTTGAAAGCATGTGTTCCTATCCAGACTGTCTGTTTCGAGTGATCCCTCATCTACACAAACTCATACACACTGCATCTGAGTGCTGATTTGGGCCAATTTTGCAAGGAATCATTCAAAACATTATAATAATTAACGACAAATGTAGAATGATAGTTAAGCATAGATAATGACAATAATTTTTTCCTGAAGAGTAGCTTGTTAGAGGTTATGATTATGAAGACTTTCAGATCCAGTTGAACAGCCATAAATTGATATGAGCCAAACATCCCACTAGATCTTTGCAGCTCCCAGAGAGCTGTGATGCTGACCTGAAAGGAGAAACACATTAAATGGCTTTAATATGACTTAGAACTACAATTAAAAGACGTGGATATATCCACAGTTCAGTTATCTGTAAGTTTCATATTCCACTGTGTGTATGGGATAGTCCCAACAAAAAGGCTGTGTTTTAAGAATCTTAATGAGATATTTCCCTGAAGTATTGCACTTCAGAGGAAGTCTGCTCCTCCTTTCCCTATGTGATATCTCCTGTAGAAAGCCTGTCTGCTCTGCTTGATATGGCTCTTAGTGCTTTATCCACATGGAAGCCCAGACCTGACATTTATTTAACTGCGAATGGTGATGCTTGTTCCTTGCCTACTTTGGAAATGCTCAGGGAAGAAACTTTATATGTAAAGTTTAGAGATTTGATTATTTCTGAATTCTTCAAGTATTTAGACTCTTCAGTTAAAGAAGAAAATATATTACCACTTAAGCCTCCAATAATATATGACATTTTTATTAAACCAATTTCTCTCCTTGCCAATGTCCCATCAAGAATTTTGAATGAGAACCTTTGTAAAGCTCTAATGTTTGATAATATTTTACTTCCTTCTCTTTGTTTAGATCCCAGTTGTGCTTAGACAAATTAATAGGTGTTTATAACTCTGTACTTCTTGCCATTAACTTTGCTTGTTTGAGCTCTTGGAAAATTTGTTAAGGTGGTTTCTTGTTCTGTGTCTCCAATAGTTTGAAAGGTTTTGCTAAATTAGAGGAAGGACTCATACCTGCACAACAATGCAGGTTCCACACCAAAATACTCCTGGAGAGATTTGTGTCTTAAATGTTTATGGAAAAGGAAAGGAAAGCTCTTGATGCACTGCTCCATGGGGCACAGAAATGGAAAGCAAAAAATAAAGTGGTATTGGCATAACCAGTGGACATAACCAACTACAGTATTTTGAGGAATAAAGGAGAAACATGCATTTTCAATATTTTTTGTGCATGTTGGGTTTTTTCGAGCAGTCTCTAAGGTGAGACAGAAGATGCTACCTTTTTCATGATAGTGAAGAGACATGTGTTGTCAGAAATGTCAGCTTCTTTAACCCTTCTGTAGAAATAATTGATCTAGAGATTAGTGTAGATTGCAAATAGTAACTAACTCCTTATTTGTTTTTGTTTACTGATTGGCCTTTCTCCTCTGAGATAAGGACTGTTGTGCTGTTAGTGTGCTACTTGGTGCATATTTCATGAGTTGTGCAAGAATGCAATTGTGATCAATATTAAATCAGATATCCCAGAACTTCACATGGAATTGAGGGGCAGATTATTGGAATTAGAGTTTAAAGAAATTGGAAATATTTTCCTGCTGTGCTAATGGGATTGCACAATTGTAGAACAAACCAGTATCCTTCAGCATCATGATTTTACCTTGGCCAGCAGCTCAGCCCCATGCAGCCACTCACTCACTACCCTGCAGTGAGATGGGGGAGGGAATCTGTAGGGTAAAAGTGAGAAAACTCGTGGCTTGTGATTAAGATAGTTGAACATTAAAGCAAAATTTTTGCACACCATCAAAGCACAAAAAGGAATTGATTCATGACTTTCCATGAGCAGGCAGGTGTTCAGCCATGTTCAGGAAAGCAGGGCTGCATCATACCTGGCAGTGACTTGAGAAGACAAATACCATTGCTGTGAATTTCCTCCCTTCTTCTTTTCCCTGTTTTATATGCTGAGCATGACATCCCAAGGTCTGGGGTGTCCTCATGGTCAGCCAGGGTCACTGTCCTGGCTGTGTCTGCCTCCCACCTCCTTGGGCACCCTCAGCCTCCTCTCTGGTGGGATGGTTGAGGAACAGAAAAGGCCTTGACGCTGTGTAGGCCCTGCTCAGCAATAACATAAACACCCTTCTGTTTTCAAGCTGTTTTCATCACAAATCCAAAATATCTCCCCATACAGTATCCTGTGAAGAAAATTAACTATCCCTTCCAGAATTAGAACAGCTTCTACAAATGTCAGGAATATGGGTGGGGGCTTCTCAGACCTCTGCCCTAAGTTGTTTGAACAGAAGACGCCTGAATGAAATAGTATTTTTCAATAGATCTTCTTTACTTGGGGTATTCCTTCCAATTTTTATCCCTGCCACAGAGTTTGGCTAGCAAGTTACCTAAACTGAACTTTTCCTTTTTGTTCATTAATTACACAGCCCTCCTTTTTTAGAATGTACATTTTTAGACTTTTATGCCTTGTTTGCAGAACTGCTGAGTACTCACAGCTGCTGCTCGAGCCATTGTATTTTGAACATATGAAATAAGTGTTGATGCAAAATAATACAACACAGCCTAAACTGGGACCAAGCTGCAGAGGCAACACAGGATGACAAGGTAACAAAACCACAGGGGAAATGTCAATGAATGGGAAGTGATGCAAACAGGAAAAAGAAAAAGAGAACAGGTATTCTAATTATGCACACAAAATAAAAATTCTAAACTAGTCATTACTACTTAAAAAAGAACTCTGGAAGATGTCACTAAATACACTGAAAAGTGTGGACTCTGGAGGAATTTCTCTGTGATAGTCAAAAACAGGTAAGACCTGGGAGGAAATGGGAGGAAAAGAACTAAGAAAAAATACTGCAGCATCACAAACTGAACCTAAGCATACTCTTGTATTTTGAATATTATTTTGAACACCAAAGGGATTTTTGACACCATGTAGCCATTTCTTAAATATTTTAGAAAAATCTCTGAAAACTCTGGTAAGTGATATATCAGACTGGGAACTAACTAAACATTACTGGAAAATGTGGATGCTCATGTCTAAAGTTCACATCAGTAAAATCAGCATGAGCCCTCCTTCAGCTCACTCAGAACTAGAAACACAAGCCACAGACTGTGCAGTAACTGTGTCTTTTATCCAAGAAAATTAAGGAAGATCAAGACAGAAACTTTCATGTTTGCACACCAGCCATGCTCTCATTTAATTGTTAACATTAGCAATTTACGGTCATGCTTTTGGCTGAACGCACAGATCTCTTGTCACAAATGCCCTGGACACCCTTGCAGGACAGCAAATATTGGCTGTGATTGTGTCTGTTTCCAAGAGACTTTAAGGATAAGGTGATTCTGTTCTGCCAGGAGGAAAGTTTAGTTTTTCTGGATGATTCAGCTGTCCCATTCTACTTGCTCTGTTTCAGAAAACAGGCCCTGGCTCCTTTTATTTACTAGGATATATGTAACCTATGAAGATGAGTGCTGTAAGAAACTCTAATAGATAGTATATCTGTCTTCAGAGCAGGATTTGAATAATGTACAGAAAATAAATGTGCATACATACACTGAAAAGAGGGAATAAAATAAAATAGTGAGGAGATCTCTTCTACAAGCAATCATCGTCTGTCATGTGTAATGAGGTAGGGGTCCCACAGAGAAAGAATGTTAACCATAATTCAAGGTTATATCATAATAATCTCCAAAGTAGAGGGATTGGGATGTTCTAGACAAATAATTTCACACTTTAGTATAGTTTATTTTCCATGTCAATACTGAGAGTTAAAATATGTTGGTGCGTGTTTTTGATGTGAGTTTCACTCATAAAGGTGTGCATGCACATAGTCCTTACAGGATATATCCCATCAAATATTTTAGACCCAAAAGAGAAAGCTTTCACTGCAAAATAGCCAATAATGCCAAGGTCCCAAAACACAAGTTTCAGAGGAAAGCAGATTGGATTAGCTCTGGTCTGGTCCTGTGGATCTAATTTTCATTACTAAGTGAAACTGCACTTCTGTAGTGCATCTCCTGTGTTAATTCCAACTGAAATAATCCCAGTTCAGGGGCTCTGAAACAGCTCCATGAAGCCAATTTAAGTAATGTACAACATGACAACCAAGTGATTCACATCAAATGCACTCGACTTATTCTGACTAAAATGTTAGTACAGGTTCATCTGAAAGCAGACATTTGTTTATATGTGTAAATTTATACAAATCTGAAGATTTTCAACAGAGGACTATGGAAAATCCAAGTTGCATGCAGTATTTAAATTATGTGGTTGTTTTGGTGCTTCCTGATATTGTCATGGGACAGAGATTTGGACTTCTATCTAAAACCTACCAAAATGTAAAACCATAAGTATGCCATGCTGGAAATATATGTTTGAGAGTACTATATCACAGTCAATGTCTGCATTTCAAATACATAATAATCTGCTTCCACAATAATTCCATGTAAATTTTCCTGTGTTTTGTGAATCACTGTGCTTTGAGATTTCTAAGTATTAGAGCAGAGTGCTTCAAAGGACAGCAAAGCTGTCTCTGAACATTTGTCTTTATTTCGATGAAATGAATTGTGATGGTTCTTTGCAATAATTTTTGTGGCAGAGTGTTTATGTACATGCATGTATGTATGTTTAATGTGGGCAAGAATACCAAAATCTTGGTTCTTCATTAAATGTATACTTTTTAGTGTGTTTAGTTAAATCCTTTTTTATTGCCTTGGTAACAGATTAGAACAGCTATCATTGCATAATGAGATACTTACACATGGCATGTTAATAGCATCTATTAATTTTAGCTCTAAGGTCTGTGTCTTGTTAGTAAACAGTGCAGAAAAATAGTTTCATGTTAAAGGGCTTTTCCTTGGCATAAAATTTTGCCAAGATGTGTCTAAAAACACTTTTGTATGTCTGAGTGGACTCTAATTCTTTAATAATATAGCTGAATCATCAGAAGAGAAGGCTACATGGTGCTGTTATTAGTTGCCTTGCTATATTTTAAGATGAGAGATTAGCAGAATCTAAAAGTAGAATGTTTGCTGCAGTCATGGCAACACACATTTCAAAATGTGCAAATGTTAGCACACAATATTTTAACTAGGAAGAGATGGTATATCAGATAAGCTCCACACATATAGGAACTTCAGCCTTTTTTATTTGGGCACTGTTTGCCTCTGAGCAAATGTAGAACTTTGTAAATTCTGGAAAAGTGAGATTATAGCCTACACAATCACAACCACTAACAATATTAGCATTAGGCATTGGAGCAGACAGTATAGTGGGAATTTTTAAACTGGAAGTATTTTTTTTTTGTCATTTTTTGCTGTTTATTTATCCATACAGAATAAATAAATCCATACAGAGCAGCCACTGTCATTGATAATCTTAGGGCACTTGGATTAGTAGTATTTTGTGAGAGTGTCTTAGCAGCTGACTGCAGTGAACTCTGGATTCTGCTTTGGAGCTTTAGTCCTTTGCAGGTTGGTTATGCAGACTGCCAGGCTGGCTTTTGCCTCCTTTGTGTGTATAATGCCACTCTAAGGTAATCCAGCTGGCATGGTGAAAAGGAAATAGGCTGATGGCAGCAAGTACTGTGGGGTCATGCTTGTATTTCTTCAAATAGAATTCCTGATAATGGACAGGTAAAATTAACATTACTGCCAGAAAGACTCTGCTTGGTACATATATACAGAGTTACAGAAACACAGAATGTTCCGAGTTGGAAGAGACCCACCAGGATCATCAAGTCCAACTCCTGGCTCTGCACAGGGCACCCAAAAGTCTCACCATGTGCCTGAGTACACACAGGTTTGAATTCTGTCAGGCTTGATGCTGTGACCACTTCCCTGGGGAGCCTATTCCAGTGCCCAACCACCCTCTGGGTGTAGAACAGACTTGATTTTATCTTTCTGTCAGTAAGAAATAAAGTAGAAAATGGGAAAACTATGTTTAAGTCTTGTACCTACGGAAATGTTTGAGCATGATCACAACACACAAGAAAGCACAGCACAGAGCTGGAAGTGACTGCAAGAAACCCAGGACTTTTTGCAGGAACAGGGTCAGAGTGGTGCCAGACCAGGCTATGAACCCTTCAGAGAAGAATCCTGATTGTAGCATTGCCCTGGTATGCCAATTCCTGCCTAGGAATCATAAACTCTCAGGGCTCCTGTGACAACATTTGACTGAAGACACCTTGTCCTCTCTGCCTCTGTTCACTAGTCCTGCCTCTGAGGAGTTCTGAAAATACATCAACAAGCAGATGAATATATGGACAGGAGGTTGGCATGAATGTAGACAAATTATGAATTTTTCAAGGGCTTTATCTGTATTTTACACCCCATGCTGTAATATAAAATTGAAATGTGAGAGACACTAGAGAAAGTTCTTTTGCTGAAAAAATGAGAATCAGACTGGGGAATAAATCCACTGCTAATATTTTTGGATTTGTTTATTGACCTGTCTGCTGAGACAAGAACATAAAATGAAAATTATGCTAATTAGAACTGTACATAGCAAAAAAAAAGTTACACTGTCTTTCTTCTAATTCCCAGGGGAGCAAAGCTTTAGCATGAAAGAAAACAGAGAAACTGGTAGCACAATAAGATATTTAAATAAATACTTGCTTCCAAATGATTTGCAGGTGTCAACTTATCTAACATCTGCAAGGAGTTTGTGCTGTGACCTTGCTGTTCATGAGCCCCTTCCAGAGCAGCTAATATTTTGTAATTGGATCAGCTGCTAATGCTCTGGAGTTTCATGTTTCATTAATTAGAAAACTGTTGTACAGCCTTCTTTTGTCTCAATTACATTACTAATATAGCTCATTTGCCTTGTTTACAGATGACAGTAATATTTGTCCAAAGCATTTTGTAGATGGTAATACATGCAAAGTGGTTACTCTCCTTGTCCTTCTCTTACGTGGAAAATCAATGTTAAAAAGGGGTGATAGGCTTGAGGATTCCTTCCCTTCCCCATGCCCTATACCACAGAGTAGTATAAACTTGCTTAACTGAATCATCTTTCTTACCTGTTTATACATTTTGACACTGAAAGGAATGCTTATGGAAAAAAAAAAAAAAGATGTTATGGGGGTATAAGGAAGCTGTTAAAAGCTTACCCGATGACATGAATATTTTGATCATATCTAGATGTCCCAGATGAGCTGGGAGATAAAATAAAAAAAATTTAAAAAAAAATCCTTTGAAGAATTGTATATGGATAGAAGTTAGGGACAGTATCAGCTTTATTTTTGACAGGGAACAAAAGAACAGAGAGATTGAAAATTGGATTCAGGAGGATGATTTGAGATACTTAACTTCTAAATTTAAGCAAGACTGACATGCTAAACTCCTTTTGTTTTCAGTGCTTAGCAAATAGGCAGCTTTGAAGGCATAGTCTCTTAGATATAAGTCCCACACGGTAGAGAACTAGAACTGGAATAAACTATGTCTACCACATTTTTGAAAACTGATCTATAGGTTTGTGATAAGTACCTAGGCCATTAGGTATCTAATAGATATGGAATTTACTTACAGAAAAAAAAAAAAGCTTCTTTTATTTCCAATTTAGGATTTTTGAAAATTCTTTTGTCGTATTTTAAATATAATTAATCTGCTTTTATTTTCATTGGAACTACATGTGATCAGGAAGATCTTTAAAGAGTGGATTTTATTAAAGGTATCTTCTCCTTTAATTTTCTCCTTCATCTTCACTGATCTGTGATGAGATCCTGGTCTGTATCCACTTTAGGAATGTAATGTGAAGATGGATGATCACCTATGAAATTGTAGTACAGTAGCACATGGTAAGGCATCATGAAACACATTTGGTGAATGTTAGACAGATATATGTCCATGAACTGGTTTGGTTCTGTTGTCTATTCTCTCTCATTGATGTTCCAAGCAGTTTCTAAATGCCCAAGTTCTTCACATTGTGAGGCAACAATGGCCTCTTAAGAAAAGAACGTATTTGTATCTTCATTTCCCATTGCAAGGAAAGCAGAAAGACACACAGGTTTACTGTTGATAAAGGTTTTAATTCTTCCTTTATAGGGAACCATATTATCAGTTTTCTTACCAAGCCCTGGAGTTTGTTTATTTTACAAATCCTATTTACAAAATATCAATAGAAGTTCTTAGAGGAATTAGGATTACTCACCCAAGCAGGGTGATAGGATCAGCCTGCAGCTTTAATAACTATTGGATAGCAGAATGTGGAATCAGATTTAGTAGATAATAGTTGTAAAATCTATCATGATCTGAGAAACTGATAGAAGCAAAACTTGGTGGTTTTTTGGGTTTTTTGGTTTTTTTTTTTTTAATATTCAGAAAGATTTGAACTGCCACAGGTAACTGTGGCATTTCATACCTAAGAAGCACAAATGTACATTGTACTTATGAAGTCTGTCTTCATTTCTTTGAACTATCTACAGCTTTGTTGCAAAAAAATCCCAGATATATGTTACTTTATTTTCATATAGGTCTTGCAATGTTGGTCATTCTGTAGCTGATAAGTATTCCAAATTACTAGAAAGAAATACTTTTACCATAAATATATCAAAATCCCTCCAATACATTTATTGCTTCATAAGGTTTTTGAGTTATATTTGCTTGAGGTTATCTGTTTGCTTGTTTTGTTCTTATTGAGCAAGTTGTCAATATTTTCTTTCTCTTATGCAGCCAGGCTAATACCCCAATGGTATTTTGTTACCTTTTAACTCAAATGAGAAGCGTTTCTTTTTCTAGCTCACCAAAATATCAACAGATTTAAATTCTCAGCTTGGCTACATTTGTAGTATTTTCACTAGGTGAATACCTGAAAAGAAGGGAAAGAGGAATGGTGATGTCTGAGATCTCATCTTTCATAGACAGAAAGTCCTCAGATATTCTGTGGATATTCTCTATAAATCTTTCATTTTGTCAGAGACAGTGATGTATCAGTTTTACCAATAAGATCAGTGTTGCAGGAAGGAAAGGCATTCTCTCTGGTTATATGGACACTAAAAATCAGAGTAAAAAATGTGGAGAAAATGAGTTTTTCTTAATTAATAATATGTTCTATTCCATGAGCACCATGGTGCCATGTTTGTGTGCTCCCCATCATGTGCCTTGTATGTGACTACCCAGTAGCTCAATTCTTCCTGCCCTATCAATCCATTTTACATCAGTGTCCATCTTTGTCTTAATATTTAGTATTTTAATCTTTATTATTATTACTAATAAACTTGTCTTGTATTTGTAATTCCTTGGTGTTGGAATAGATGTGGAGACATCCATCAAGACAAGGGACTCATTATATTAGGCAGTGAAATACTCAACCAGTTTCCCTCCGATTTTGACATAAGAGATTTCCTCAGGGGTACCATCAGACTCCTGGGCATAGGACACAGCCCTCCTTGTTGCATTTTCCACAGTAAAATGTGTTATAGTTTTCTATTGTTCATGGTGCTTTGAAGCATCCCTTGTATGTCAGCTTTTGATGTGTCTATCTCTTAGAAGTACATAATATGATAACAAAGATCAGCGAGACTAAGAAAGGGTGACAGTGTCTAGGTAGACTGAGATTTATGAGATTAACTGACAGTTCAGAGCAGAAAAATAACACAAGCAGTTGTTGACATGATGTTCTTACCCAGTGCTAAAAGGCAAAGAAACAGAACAGAAGATTAAAAGAAGTGAAATATTTACCTTGTGTCCTTGTCACCCTGTATGAATGTTGGCTGCAGGTAGCAGAAAAGTGAGGACAAACCCACTAGCCCACAAACTGCCTCACATCTTAAGGCACAGCCAAAATCAGTAGGCTTTGAGCTGCATTGGCAAGGAAAAGAATTGCCTCTGTCTGGCCTTAGAACAACAAGGTCATAAGAACATTGTAATTACAGCACAGTTCAGAGCTAGTTTTTCTCCCATAACCTACTTTAATGTATCTCACATTACATTACCTAAATGGTACTATAAAAATGAAGATACCAGTAACAATAAAATGCTTCCTATCAGAAGCAATAATATATAAAATGTCTTCCATAAACTCTTATTGCTAGGTAAGTAAAAAAAAATGCACTATTGCGGAGGAGATTTACAGTAAATTCTGCTTATTCTCTGCTATATATGAAATTAGTGGAATTAGAATATGTCAGAAGGCTGACATGAAATCAAATTAGTCTCAATTACAATTATTTGTTTGAGTTTTTAAGAAGGAAATTATCAAAATGGTTGTTTTGTTTGCTTAGTTGTTTTCTTGTTTGCTTTTTGTAATATTATAATTCAAATTGAAAAATTAATACAATTAAAAAGAAGTTTTTTGCTTGCATATCAGAATTTTACCATGAAAAGAAGATCTTTTTACTTAACACTTTGAAATGCTCTGCGTGCAGAGAGCATGCGTTGAAAAGGCAGAATCATTGGACTGAAAAACGATCCATATGTTGTAAATCTATATGATCTAGAAACCTCCTGAGGGAAGTTTCATCATTGCATACCAAACTGCTAATTATCTGCAAACCTGAGTGTGAAGCTAGCAATTGATCCATGTCTTGTATTTGGTATCATGAGTGTCCTGATTTCACATTTCTCCATCCTGGGCTAACATGCATTTCCTAAAAGCTTGAGCTGGGACAAATGGATTTAGTGTGTGTATGTGTGAGAGAGTATCGACTACAAAGAAATATTCTAAATATTGTTTGAAATAAATACTTCCTTCCCCAAGGCATAACAGTTTATTTTTTCTAATTGAATGCAAAATTTTACAAGTTTTTGGAAAGAAAGACATGGAAACAGTTTTTTTAATTATTATTTTTAATGTAATATAGAATTCTATATTTCAGAGACATTTTTGACATTTTCATTTGCAAATGATGCAGAAAAACCTTGTTTTTCATAAGCCAAATGCCCTTTCTTTGCAAGAGCTGGAAACATCTGTGTACAGCATGTTGGAAGTCCTTGGTCACCATATGCTATGGTGGGGTTTAAATTCTGTCACAGAAACTGGTTTTAGATTTACTCTAATCACCTCATGCCCAAATCTTTGTGGGCAGCTACTTCAGAACTTTTGGTGGATATAAACAGACCGTGGGTTGAGAGATTATCAGAAAAGTCTCCACACAGCCAATTCCCAAATTGTGATGTATAGGTCATACAGCATAGAGCCATCCCTCCTTCAGTGAAACATCCCACATGTGGAAGCAGTATTTCTTCGTTTATTTCCAAAGACAAATAAAGCTAGGAGCTGTTGCAGGCAAATGACTACACTGCTTTTAGATTAGAGTTGGTGACTATACCTGATCCTTGCCTTCCCAACCTGCATTAGTGCTATTTTGTGTATCTCTGCAATTGCATTCATCAGTGCAGTAAGATTTTTGTTAAATAAATCTTACTTTGCAACATGAGTGAGAAAGCTCCAGTGTCGATTTGCAATCATAACTAAATAGGTATATCTGAATGTCAAGGGTTGAAAATGTTTGTACATTTAAAGTGTAAATAAGACATTGTTTGTTCTCTATGGAGAAAGTAAATTTCTCTGCCTCTTCATTACTTTAGTGTTTTCTGTTAGGTTATAGTCATCACAGCAAGAGCCACAACATCTATCATTGAAAAGCCTAACTTTCTTCTCCTTTTACCCACCAGTACACTTTGCTATTGTGCTCTTCTCTGCAAAACAAGTACCCTGCAGAATAATCAGGCTTTAACAGAACTGAAACAAATCCTCTCTACATTATTCTGCCCTTCCCCCTCTCTAGTTCTCCAATGTTCATTCTGAGGTGAGTTTCAGCAAATCACAGCCTTAACCCCCTTGCATGGTCCATTAGTGATGAATGCCCAGAAGTCACACAGGACAACATGAAGCCCAATTACTTCTTCATGTGCCTTTCAGGAAGTCCTGTAGGGCTCCAGATAATTTATAGCTGACCAGTCTCTTATTTAACACCACCTCTACTCACAGAGACATTGACACAATTGATCACTAACCTAAAGAAGAAAAGCCCAACCTGACAGAGCTAACCAGGAATAAAGCTTTCTCTGTTTCTTGGAAGACCATACATACGGAAAGAATGGTGACTTGATTTCTACAGAAATATGTACAAGAGCAAGTTTTATGGGGCCCTCAACAGATGTAAAGAAAATTCTTTCTGAAGGAAATATTTGAAGGCTTCTAAAGGAATGTGTAGTGAATTTTTCCTAGGAGGTTATTTGCTTTGCTAAAATAAATGGCGATCAATACTCTCTGAGAACTTTTTTCCTAATGTGTCAGTACTGATGGGTCAGTTTTGGAATTTGAATCAGCATCCTATAGTAAAACCCCACAAGATACAAAAGGAAATAAATCTAATTCTCTCTTTCAAAGCCTGGGTGAAGAACAAGAAACAAAGAATGTTATTATGAGTAACTATAGTTTGAAATATGGAATTTGTTATATTAACACATTAATTGAATAATTAATTTCCCCACCAGAGTGTCAATGCCCATTTTTTTGTATGTCTGATCCTGATCTTACTTCCGTCAGATTCCCAGGCAGGACTCCACAAGAGGATAGCTGTGCTGCCTGCATGAGCAGCCAGGCTGCCAGTATATGCAAGGAAGCAGAGCGTGGCATAAGGGCAGCAGGTGGGGAGTCAGTGACAAAACTCCAATGGTTTGTTGTCTTGTACCCACATATTCCTTTCTAAGTTCCCTTGGTGATGGGATTTCCTTAAGCAATTCATGGATTTAGAATTTATGCATATGGACAAGTAGTGAGGGAGGGAAGGACAGGGCAGAGGAACAAGTGTGTGGGTTAGGAATTATTCTCTCATCTTTTTTTGCATCTGCCAGAAAGGTAATATAGGCTGAGCTATAACATTCAGTGAAGTGTCTTACATTTAGGCTGCAGAAAATGTGAGCTTCTGGGTTGCAGTACATGGCCCATCAGTATGGTGGCTCATCAGCAGATGGACATTCAGGTCCCTATTGTTGACTTTTTCTCAACCTGGAAATGGAACTTGAGATAATTTTAGTAAGGAGGTAATATAAAAGGGTATTTTTATTTGAAGGCCTTCATGAGCAATTATGGAAATGTGTCCACAAAAGCCACCCTCCTCAGGGATGAGTACATTTTTATAGGTTCTAGGAAATTAGCATAACTGAAAAAAAGCACCAATTTGGAGGACAAGTAGTGATGTAATTCTCCCCCAGGCCAAGCCTCTTCTCTGGATACCCCCTTGGCACCAGTTGTACTCTGTCCATGAGAATTTATCTCAAAGAATTGTTCTTGGCCTTGCTTCTTAGGAAGAAGCAAGATAGGAAAGGGGTCTTGTACCTCCTGGGACTTGGAGCTCTGGAATTTGTTTTGTCTTTCTGCTTAGGAAAAGGCCATTCCCAGCACTAGCTGCTGATACAATAGGTGGCAGAGTTACAAATATATGTGTGAAGAATACCGAGAACTTATAAAAGAAAAAAGGCAAAAACCAAACAACATCACTACTTACAGTAAATGTTCAAAGATCATTGAGAGAGTATTAATCTTCAAATATGGGTTTCTTAATGCTGCTAGTCCTGATTCAAATATTGGGAGCTTGGACCCAGCTTGCTGGGATATGTACTTTTCTGTGATATTACTCCTGTTTCCTACATATTGGAATCAAGAAGCTGCCTTTGCAGGCTAATTCATGGGCAAAGTTCTAATAGTTAGGCCCCTCTCACCATAGAAAGGGTGGCCTGTATCTTATCAGACAGGTTATTTTATACATCCTTCCCTTTGCATTTCACAACTTCCTGATTCAAGATTCAAACTCCCCAAATATATTGACATCGGTATCACAATTCATATACCTATAGTTCTGCCTCAGAGCTGAGACTTCTACCACATGGAAACATAGGGAAGGCATTAGAACATTAAAGTACTTTTAAGGCTGTAGCTGGAGTGTTCTGATCAAGGTCACTTGCAAGTTACAGTGCCTGGAAGACTTAAGAAGTCTATAGCTTGTGCTATAAATACGGGTACAATCTTTCTCTTGGTAGGCAGTCTGATGAAAGGATTTTACAGAGGTTTTTCTGGGGATCTTTCTTGTGGCAAACAAGAAAACTTGCCAAAAATGTCTTCACAAGAAGAAAAAGCTCAAATAGGTGAAGTGATTGAGTAGAAAAATAGCAAAGAGCATAAAGAGAAAAACTTAGCAGATGTCAGAGATGCTCGTGCATCAGTTACTCCATAAGTAAAATATTTATGGTGTTTGAGGAACTCCCTTCCCAGGTGGGTACAATTCAGATTCAAATTAATCACAAGGGAAGAAAAAGAATTTAGGTTTCATAAAGATATCTTGAATCTTCAGAATATATTCCCTGTATTTATAGTGGCTACCTTGTGAGAATGGCCTGTTTTTGCTTTTTATGTGTGTTTGCATTTAATTGATCAGAACAGTTGTACTGACTCAGGAGAGCAACAGCTTTGACATCCAAAGCTTGTTTTCGACTGAAATTCCATCTCGATTTCAATACTCTTGACTTTGGTAGTTACTATATTTGCTGTTTCAGGTTGAGTTGTTCTAATATTTTCATAAGGAAGAGCCCAAACCAGTGACACAGTATATGTAGCCCATGGTAGCCCCTCACAGTGAGCTAACTGAGATATTTGAGGGTTGTACCCCATCTTTACTCTTGCCTTTCAACTCACAGACTGCTGGTTCACAGCTTGTTTTACCACTGGAGTCAGCACTGGAGATCTGGGGTGAGTGTGCCAGATTGCAGGGCTTGTTAGGGAGAGCCTTTACTGCAGCATCCCACTCCCACGAAGGTCAGGGGCCACATTCTCCTGGTAGGAGACCTGCCAGGAGAGCTTGCTCTGTGGTCAGCAACAGGTGGAAAAGATTAACCCTTTGAGAGTCATGCCCCTTAGCCCATCAGGGGTCACGACATGGAAGGCATGGCCTGTTGTCATCAGCGAACAGTTGAGCTGCAGGGCTGGATTTATTAGGTACATCACAAGGCACTCTGTGAAATAACATTTTCCTCTCCCTGTCTTTGTTTGGCAATTCCCTTGAGCTGATCCAGCCAAATGAATTAGAGAAGTGCAGTTAAACTGATTAGTAACTGAAAGCCCAGTAATTTGTTTATTTACCAGGGCTAAATTTACATGTCTGTTTTCTTGAAATGTCTTTGCTCTCCTCATGCTAAATTTTAAAACTCTGGTACTCAAGTGAAATATACTAGCTGAATTAAAAGAGTGTTATGAATTCATGTATTCATTATACGTGTTATAAATTTATTCAGATATTGGTCAGGACCACAATCTTTGGAACATTAGACAAGTTTGCTTCCTTTTTGATTTCTAAAGACTGGCAGAGAGCCACAGAGTTTGGTGTCATTTTTGGTGGCTCAGCTTTGCAGCATGACCTTGTAATTGAGGTTCTTCCCATTGGGAACTGCAGCACAGCTCATCTGAAACATGGTGCAATTCAGTGCAGGGTTACATTTTCATCCTTATGGGAGCTCTTACAAAACCACACTGGAACCTTCCACACAGACTTAGTTCAGTACCCTGTGATAACCTCCTGTGTGGGGAGAGAACACCTCATGCCTTGCTAAGCAAGCTAATTTCCTCTCCCCCATCAACTTTTTTTTTTTTCTACAGAGTGTAAAAATGGGTGACTCCAGCTCAAACTCTGTTGAAAACAAGGACAAAATTCTTGATTAAAAGCTGAGTTCAGAAGTGTTAGTATTTCACCCAGGAAGCATAGGGCTAAAGCTTGTACTGCTCAGACATCTCAATTCATGATACACTTGAGTATCTCTTATTTGATAAGACTTCTCTGGCGTGTGAGAACATTGCAGGTGTGAAAACATCACTAAATTGATGTGCCTATAGGTCTTACTAATTTATCTCTGAAATATCAGTATTTCAAAACTAGTGCATTTTGAATCTCAAGTCTTCAAAGACTAAGTGTTGTGTCTGTGCTGAGGTTTTTTAGCATTATGGGAATGCTTTACTTTCTCTACAATCACTTGCAACTAAATGTTTTACAAAAGCATGACTAAAACATGGCATTTAAGGTAGTATTTCGGAACTCATTTCATTAAAACAGAAAAATCCCTAATATGTACAATTTAAAACACTGGTTAGAAATGAGGCCCCCCTAGCAATAGCTGTCTGTGCCACATTTCTATGAGGAGCACAAGTGCCATGTTACTAAAAACGAAAAACAAAGCCATGGGAAAGCATTATTTCAGCTGTCATCACTTTGTTCATATTAGAGTAACATGTACATAGTTACAACTATTGCTTGGTTTCCTTATTATTTGTTTAGATCTTTTATATAGCAACAATGTAGTGAAAAATACAGTGAAAAATAAGGAAAAATGTTTTTAATACAAACCCAGATATGAATACCCTGACTTCAGATTATGATTGTATCCATATGATTTCCTTCTTCTAAGCAGAAAAATTCAGATTCACTAACAATACACTGAAAAAATTTTTGACTTTCAGCACATGCTAGTGGAAGGCAGGTATTGCCATAAGACATCATAATGCAGTGAGATTTGAATGCTTCCCTTTTAATTGTTAACTGTAAACATATTTTCCTAGTCCATTCTGCTGACATTAGAGATAGTGTAAGTTCAAATGCAAATGGGAAGACTCTTTATGGAGAGAAATTTTAAATTTAAATTTTAAATTAGACAAAATTTAGGCATGGCTGTATCTAGAGTTTTTTGAGAACAGAAGACCAGGAAGCCAAGAAGATGAGGTTGAAATTTATAGAGTTTATAAATCTATGTCATAGTTCCGAGGAGGCATGTTATTGCACCAAATTATTCTTTCAAGAACAAACAAACCAGACCAAACCACCAAACCAAAACCAAACCAAAAATCAAACCAAAACAACAACAACCAAAAGCAAACAAGAAAAACCAAACCAAAAAAAAAAAAAAAAAGGAAAACAAAGCACAACCCTCCCAACAAACAGATTTTCAAAGATTTTCAAGGACACTTGAAAATATGACACAGAGATTTCTGGGCTGCCTCAGAAATTCTGGAAATAGATCCATGCATTTTTGGGATATGTTTATCTATACTATATCCTTGCTCAGGGGTCTTTTGAGATGCTCAGGAGTCTTTTGAGATGTTTCTAATCGACCTGGATCAAAATAATGATTGTTCTATCAATTTACTAGTTTGGATGACTGAATGTTAGTGCATGGGAATGTAACTTGCCATTATTTAATTTGCTAGTAGAGCACTGGCACCTAAGATATTTGCTATCCAGCACCACCCCACAGAAAATTTTCTGTCTGGAAATTTTGTGGGTCTATAGCAGATTCAGCACAATGTCTCATTACTGAAAATATTTTTAGTAAACTGATAAGAGAGCTCATCTGTGGCCATAGCAGCTCCTGAAAGAAGGAAGGAAGGGGAGTTTTAACTCTGACTGCAAAGTGTGGATCCAGATCACACACCTTTTGAATGTTGTTCAAACACTGTTTCCTCTTAAAATATAAAACTCACAAATGTTCATCAATTGTTAGAGGATATTCTTTGAGGAATAGCTGTGCTATTCAGAAAAATTGTGAAGGGACATGAATCACAGAATCACTGGGTTGGAAGAGACCTTCAAGATCATTGAGTCCAGCCCAACCCTAACACCTCAACTAAACCATGGCACTGAGTGTCACATTCAATTTTTTTGTAAACACATCCAGGGGTGGTGACTCCACCACCTCCCTGGGCAGACCACTCCAGGACTTTATCACTCTTTCCATAAAAAACTCATATTTAAATTAGCTTCAATTTCTGTGATCTTCTCTCTAGAAGCAGTTGTATAACTTCCCTAAAATGTGTCCTTTCTTACCTAGCAACATGGCTGAAGGTATTTCAGACTCTGTTTTTGCTGTCTTGAGAGATATTCTCTTTGATGGACACAGTTGTCTCTCTCATCTATTCATTTACAAGGCTGTTAGGAAGGCACCTTACACAGAACATTGCCTGGGGCCTGTCAGAGCTCTAGTGACTCTCCGTCTCCCTGTTTTCTCCCTTATTTTCTTTTCATGACTATTCTATTTTCCCGTTATCTATCAAACGGCATGATTATTCTGCAGTTCAGACAATAATCTCAAACACCACTTTCTGGACTTTCAAACAAGAGCTCTGCAAGCATCATGCACAAAGACAAATTTTCCTATGATGCTGCTTATAGTGGGAGACAGAGGGACATGGCAACTCCTGCAACATGGACTGCCCCAGACATTTCCAAAGATCTGTCTAAGTGTTAATATCATTTGGCAAAGTAAATAATTAATTTTGCATTTCTGTGCTTGACTCAGAGCTAGATGACTCCTCCAGATAATTTCCTGGTGTCTTCACAACCTGGATCAAATTGTACAGATCCATGAACTGGCAACTATCTATGTTGACTTCAGTGTCGCTTCAAAAAGGAAAGAAGTTGCTTCCATCTGTGATCCTATTGCAAGCTCTGAGTTCCTATTAAAATTAATCACTCAGACTGACACATAAAACACCAGCAAACATTCTGAATGGATCTGATTTTTACTTATAGTGTGAAAAAAGCATTTAAGAAAAAGAAATTGTGGTTGGAATTGAAGCTATGATGATAACAATCATGAATTCATTAGAAGAACCAAACAAGAAGGAAGAAAGAAAGAAAGAATGACAGAAAGTAAAAGAAAAGTGTTTTAAAAAATCCATCTAAAGATGACAGTATGTCTTCTGAAAACTAGTATTTTCTCCTTGTTATTATTTTGCTGTTATTATATTTGATTAATTATTTACACTGCACTATATTTGTGCATACATTTTTCAAAAGTGAGGTATTATTTACCCAGTAAGTACTATGTAAATCAACTTGCAAGAACTGTTAAATATTTATAGTCTGTCTGGAAGGTTAGAAGAAGTGCAAGTTGTAGGGATTGCAACTGCATACTGATAACAACAGTAAAACCAAAAACATAAACATTACAGAGGTCAAAAACATTTACTGTTTTCAATTTTTTTTTTCTTGTTTCAAATCCCAAGATTTGAAAAAATACATTCTTTTAAAATGTATCTGTTACATTTCACTGGCCTAGTAAATTGCAGCTTGCCTCTCACAAAGCTTTCATGCCTGAGATTTGGTCTGAATTCTTTAGCACTTCAAAGCTTGACTGAAGAAGAGTGTGTCAGTAATTTACTGTCTCTTTGCATCTGTCACCTTGATTTTCTTCACCATAAAGCTTTAAATCTTGGGCCTGGAAAAGGTGGAAGCAAAATGCTGGTGCAACTCTCTCCTCTTCCTGCTATCCTTGCAGAAAAGAGAGGAGAATATAAAACTCTGAGCATACAACCTTCCTAAATAAGGACTGGTTTTTGTTTCAACATAACTCTTTCAAGAGTTAGCAGATGTTTCAAATTGGATCTTCTAAAATGCTGATAACTGTGCATGTCTCAGACTACAATCCTTTCCAGAAGTCACTTTACTTCCGAAATATTTATAAAACGACCATATGTTATATTTGTTCTTTGAAATGGGGGAGAGGAAGTACAACATTTGCTTTTATTATTGTTCACTCAAAATTAACTTTCCATGAAAACTGTATAATTTTTCCCTTTCAGGATTAAAATTTTGTCCTTGCATTATTAATTGGAGCAATTACTGGATCTGTTCCCATTCGCAATCTCAAAAAAAATAATATTAAGGAAACATGCATGTAAACATGCGAAAGTTGCATAAATTTTTACCTATTTATTCTTCACTTCTCTAATTTACAGCTGTTAGCCTTCCTGCTGCTAGATTGTACCCATGTTTTATTCTTAAACTAAGAAACTGAAGAGACGAATAGGCTGTCACTTCATCAGATTGGAGGCAATCCTTGCTTAATTACTTGAGAGGTGTTGCTGTCTTTCTTGAGTCCCCTTTTATGTCAGGAAGCCAAGTAAAATGACACTAAATTAAGCTTCCCAAGGAGACAACTAGGAAGATTCTGCCAAGCCATGCCTTACATCACTCCCTGCGTACCAGAACTGCACACATAAGATGGAATCTCCTAATGCAAGTTCCAAGGACAGGGACCTCTATGTTTGTGCTGAGCTTCACACAAGGAACATTGGCTGAGACCTGGCCAATGTGACACTTTATAATAAACAGGGAGAGGCCAATTAGGCCCATATGCCTGAGATTCCTTTAATCTAATTCTGTCAGATAAAAGGGCTGTTTTGTCAAGCAAAGCTCCTTTTCTAGTCAGTGGGAAGAGATAAGCATCTCCAAAGGCAAACTGTTCAACGTATTTTACTCACCTAATGTGGTGATCTGAGATGAGCCATCATCCCCGGTGCTCATCTCTCCCTGTTGCCTCAAGAAGGTGTTTTTATGGCTAGATAGGCCACGCTCCCAGGTGGCTGAAGGAAGAAAAATTTGATTCCAGCCAGTCAGAAATAAGGACAAAATGTAAAGGCAGCTGTCTGGCAGGTATACTGAGAAAATACCGATGGCTTAAATTGTGTATTACATAGCAGGCCATGCACTGATGAATGCAGGGTAAAGATCAGACTGCATGGCCAATCTGGACGTTGTTTGTACTGCCCATGTAACACTGCCTGCCCTCAATTGTTATGCATGTATGTTTTTAAATAAAATAGACTAACAGTTGACTCCTTTACCTTGTGTATAAAAAGGCTTTAGGTACTTTGTATGAAAAATGCTCCTGTCTCATCACACTCCTTTGTAACAGATCTTTCACGTATTACTTATTATAAGATAGTGGTATCATCAGGAAGCTGTATTTCTTATCTCTCAGCAGGTTTCATCTTGGGATGGTGATATGTTCAGGACACCAATTCAACATGTACATGTTTCTTAGGAAAAAGTTTCTGTTCAGAGTGAAGACGGAATCAAAGTGATATCATACCATATTTCATGTTATCAACTATGAAAGAAAGAATTTAAACACTGGATCTGTTTCTAAGGCATTCAATTTGAGGGAAAGAATTAGCATTGCAAAGAGAAAAGGGAGAATAGTGACTTTTTTCTTCTGCATTCATTGTCTTGAATCAGCCTATTGTCTGGGGCTGTACGTGTGTGGGAGTGCAATTCACTGGTGGTTGAATTCAACTCTCAGTTCTTTCAGCTGTGTTTTCAGCCTCTGATTTCCTATATTTCTCTCTATAGTTTTAATAATGAGGGAGATTTTAGGACAATATGTTCTACATTTTCTGCATTATTGAGCTTTCTTCATGGCCTCTCCAGGACAACAAAACAAGACTAAAGCTTCAACAGTGTGAAACCAATGCTAATAGATTATGTGTCAGCACCAAAAAAACCCAAGAGACTGTTGGGAATATACTGTATTCAATACCTATATAATGAAAAAATGTGATATTCATGTAGTCATACAATTTGCAATCATTGAGGTACTTGTTTTAATCATACCCCCACCTAGTTAGTTTTTAGTCCTGGAAGCAATGCTTTGGCCTTTTGCAATGCTTTGGCCTCTCTAACTCCTGGATCTGCTGGCACTGACATAAGGTTGGTCTCGTCCCTTCAGTGTCACTTTGAATCTACACATGCAGATTTCCCTGCACACCTGTATGTGTGTATGTGCGCAAAGCCATGAATATGTGATAAGCCCACAGCTGGTAGGTCACACCTTGGGAAAAACACCCAACAGATTCATTCAATTGTTACCTGTGTTATAAGACTGAAAGAGGGAAATGGCAGCTAAAGGCACTGCTGACAAGAACACTATACAGAACTAGGAAAATCTGATAAAACCTGACAAGACAAGCAACAAGCCTTTAAAATATGAAAATACTTTGATTAGGATATTTACTAAGGAATATGTTAAATTTCTCACTTTACTTGAACACCATATTAGTACAGGTTTCAGTGATTGCTGATCTTAAAGTCTATTAATTTAAACAACAGACTTCAAATTAAAGCATTTAGGGAAATAAAGAATATTTTGTTAAAATTAAATGCAAGTGAACAGATGCAATGGTGCAGCCTGATAGCTGAGCAATTGTCAGTAAAAATGAACTAGAAAGACAACAGGTAGATACATCAATATATTGTAGAAAGTAATTCGAGGATTGTTCTCCTTCATTGAAAGCAAAGGTGCTATTGCTGTGTTCCCTTATTTTACGTTGGCTTGCCTTCACATGGACTGTTTAGTATAAAATGAGAATTTCCTGAGGGGAATAACTTAATAGAAATGGCAGAAAGTTTGCCTGCAGATGGAAAGAATAAGGACTTTTCCCACAAGCATTTGTAGAAACATGAATTTATAAGGCAAATAGTCCTTAAGGGCTAAATTATGATCAAATGCAGGGAAACTAGATGTACTTTGTGCTTCTGATAAGCTCTGAAAAGAAAATGGGCCTTAGTTTTTGCATAAAACATATAAAATATGTTCTGTTCTCTTTTCCTTGCCCTTGCTTCCAGCCATATATCTTTAATGTGGTATTAGATGATTCTGAAATAGGGAAATAATTTAACATGGCATAAACCTCTGGAGAGATTATTTCAAAGGGGTCAGTAATAAATAATGCATAGTATCAATAGCTGTACTTAAAAATGATTCACTGATTTTAACTGGAATATGCATCTAAAGATGTTGTCTAGCCTACCCAGTTCCTGTCTCCACCTCATTCATAGTTTCACATATTCTGGGAACTATAGCATAACATATTATGTAGCTATGTTTATGAATAATCTTCTAATTTCTTATAAATAAAGACCAAAATCCCACATGTAACCAATGAACATCTTCTGATGTTCAAAAACTGAAGTGATTTTCTAAATATGTAATAAATTGACAGTTTGCTTGGAGGTCCATCAGTGTGATGTGTGCCTTGAGAAAGGCTGCTTACATGGCTGTAAATAAGATATAATCTTAGTTACCCTGATATGTCCAGAAGGAGGTTTGCCAGGATTGTCCTGCATTAATGGCACTAATAGACATCTCTACATTATAATAAATCAATGATCAGTGAAGAGGTAAATCATATGTTGGGAATCCTCAACGCACAGAAATTTAGTTAAACAAACATAAATATATGTCAGATGTATGTATGCAAATCACATTACTTCTAAGGAAACAGTGCTTTCACTATTGATGAGTAAGTGATCTGTTAGTTGGTGTAGTGTAAAGATTGTTTAGGAAAAGGGATTATTCCTAGCAACAACGGCTCAATAATGCTAAACTGAAATCAGGCCTAGCAAGTCTGTTTTCTGTAAGTAAAGACATTTATTAATCTACTGTTATAATTTCTGATTTCTTCTTCTCAAGCATTCAATCTTATGTGTGCCTTTGTTACAAGTTTATTTTACCTTCACATTCACTCTCTTCTATCTGAGGGTCTTTACATTGTGGTTTTCAGAAGGCAACATGGCCAATCACAACCACCAGTTTGTACGCAGTTTTGAAATTAATACTGCCAAAAAAAAGAGAAAACCACAAAATGAAGTATCTCTATCTGCTTCCATAATGATACTGCATGGGACTCAAATGATGCCTGTGGCCAAGGCTGGACCTCGAACAAAATTACTTTTGGATCATGCAAATGACATGCAGGTAGGATGGGCTGTGTAGGTGTGGGAGATGATCCTGTAACCACAATAGTTACCCCAGAGAAGAGGAGTGCTGGCTGCAATAAATCTGAGATCAGGATGTATAGAAACCATATAAAATAACACAGTGGAGCTCAGCAGGCATCTTTGCAAGGTAGTAAAATGCTGAAGAATAAGGAATATGAAGGTTTAGGATTTGAGAGGCTTTGGTCTTGTGGCATGAACAGAACAACGGCAAGAGAAATTTATGTTCAGTTCCTGCTCTATTTGTGGTCAGCATTATTTGGCTGAAAGTAAGCTCTTAAGCTTACATTATGCAGTGTTCTCCAGCTAGCAAATCAAGATGGGACAACTTAATGCTGTGAGATTTTCTAAAAATAAATTTATTACTGAAATATTCCGTTTTCAGATGTGGCAGCTATAGGACCATGTAAGTACATTTTATTATAGGGAAGAAAATATAAGAATAAACCATAGAATTTATCAGTTTTAGTTCCCTACTTCTCAAAGCACAAGTGATGAAACCGTCAAATGAACAAGTGCCTATTTCATTTGTCACGTTTTTGAAGTGGAAAATTAAATCTCAGTCACAAAATATTCTGAAAGTGGATTTTTTTCCCCCCTAATTGATTTAAAACACTCGCTTTCTAAATCTGAAAAGTTGCAAACAACATCCACACTCTGATTTTCTTGAAAGAATTCTGCACCATATGTAAGCTGTTAGGCATCTGTTTTGTCCTTGTGTACATGTCAAATCATACTCCAGTTCAGTCTTGATTGTCCTATTGTGGATCAAAGCCATGCTTTGCAAAAACGCACGATGCCGAAGCTATGCTCACTTACAGCCTCACGGTTAATGCCACCAAAATAAATTTTATCAACTTCCTTGCTTCAGCAAACAGCTGACATTTCTTTTGGCAAAGTGAACCACAAAACTCCTGATCTGACGTCAACGGGCTGACAACGGCTTTGTACCAGATGAAGCTGTTTGTGGCTGAAGTGGGTGCTGTGCACCAAACCACATGTGCCACTGCTGCTCTTGCTGCTCTGAATGCCAGCAGAAGCTTTCACAGTGTCAACAATTTTCTTGGTCTTTTTTTTTTTTTTTTTTAATGTAAAAATGTGAAATAAATGGAGTTTTAAAATATCTCTGTCTAACAGGCTGCATATTTGGTGTGCTGGCCCCAGGGGGGCTTTTTCTTGGAAATTAAGACATTCGCATTAAACGTGATATTACACTTCTCTGATAAATTTATTTATCAAGAGCTTTCCTGACTTTCTATAATTGAATAAATACAAGTGAATTATTTAATTTTCATTTTCTTTCCTAATGAAATATCAGTTGTGATTTTTGCCTTGTTTGCCCTACTTTTCTTCCATGAAAACAATAAAATATTTCGATTCTACTAGATCACCAAGCAAGCTTTCATTTCAGAAAAGTTCATTATATTATCTGCAGTCCTTCAGGTAGCAAAAATTTAAAGGGTTTTATTAGTAATGGAGAGTACATGCTTCTGCCTGAAAACTAAGTTCTAAGACTTAAAAGAACCCTTTAAACAAATTTGTAATTTTTATTAATTATTGAATTCTTATACAGGTCAAAGGAATTCTAGAAAAAAAAAAACAACAAGACAAAGGAGATTATTTTAACTGGAAAGTCAATTTCTAAGTATGCTTGAAAGAACATTTCAAAGTTATTCAGTTTCCTGTGTCTGACTTAAGGTCCAACTTAGTTGAGATTCCATCAGAGCTTTGTTTGCACTCCTTGTTGATCAACAAGTCTTTATGTACTTGTGTAACTTTTCAATTTCCTCTGTCAGCACTGCAGTTATACTGCACAATGAGCCCTTCACGAGGTTGCACAACATAATTTCCATATCATGGGACCCAGCACTCTCTAATGTTTTGTTGCTCCTACTGTTTCATCCAATGCAGTTCTACAGCATTTCCCACAAATTTACTCAGACGTCATCATAAATTTCTTAATCATGACTGCTTTCATCTGCATAATGGACCTTGTTCTAGCTCTTTTTAAGCAATATTGAACTATCAGGAATATATATTGCCCACCAGGAAACTACCTAAGTAATGTTGCAACCAGCGTCCCTATAGGACATTTGTCTGTTCTCAATAAGAAAGAGGAGTAACAGCTCCACAATGCAAGTTCTGTAGATTAAAGTGAAATATACATTTGTGTCAAGGTCTTCCTCTTTTCTGAAAACTTAGGAAATCATCAAAAGTCTTTTAAAAAATATTGACTGTCATATGCAAGCCTGGCAATACTCAGATTAGTTTAAGGTCTTTTTCTGGTCTGGGCATCTGTATCTATAAGAAAGGTTAATCTGTGCATTTGACCAAAAGTAAGCTGCAGCTTAAAACTGTAGAAATAAAATAAATTGTAGAAATAAAATTGTAAAATAAAAAGAGAGTGTGTGGCCACCACTAGTCTTAGGATGCTGAAAATCATAAAACTAGATTAAGCCACAAGGTCACAGAGGTATTTCTCTATAGGTATTGGCAGTAAGTAGGAGCTGTTTGATGGTTTTTTGGCAAGGAATACAGATAAAACATCCAGAAACAAACAGACTTGTTTCAGGAATGATAGTTGTCAGCTTTTTAATGATACCTGCAGTGTAATTTTAGTGCCTTTTTAAATAGTCACTTGCCACTTCTCTCTTGGTAGAAATAGAGAACAGAAAATACGTGTGGCACACATAAACATTTGACTGCCCTCTAAGCTGCATCACATGGGACCCTGAATCACACACAATTTCATATCTTGGGTCATTCTCAATTTCAGAGCCTCTGAGGGGTTAAGGATTGCAGTTCAAAAGGCAACTGTGAGGCTTTTTACTGAGCATTGCCATCCTGTCTAGATAAGGAATGTTGGGTTTAATGCTTCTGCCTCCCACTTTTTGGAAAAGTCTTGTATTAATTTTTAACTATTATTTTTTACAGTATTCAAGCAAATATTACCTCAGTTTTTCAGAGAACAAAGCAAATACCCAAGCACACCGTGTGTGTGCTTGGCCACCAATTAATGACATAGTTGTATAATGGCATAGCTGCATAAACAGTGCAGAGGGAGGAGGTCAGTCTGAGAAGAAAAAAATTATCTAAAGGCTATGATCTTGTTTATGAACAGATTGATTCATGTAAATTCTCTCAAAGTTGAGAATTGTTTAATGATTCTGTTATGCAAACAAATCTGCTATACACATTGTTTGCAAGATATCAGCATAAGTACTGAATCTTCATCCTACATGGCTGGCTATATACAGCATGTGGCACAGCTTTGGTCCTTGGTTAGTAGATTTAGGCTGCATAAAGTAGTTTTACTTGAATAGCAAGTGATTTTTATGATTTCACTGCAAAGCAAAGTTTTATATATAAACAAATCACTCCAACAAGCTCTAAATATTCATTAATATTAATGGGCAATATTAATATTAAACATAGATTTTCTGCTTTAAGATTGTATTTTAAATGTAATTGAAATGCAGTTCTATGGGATACTAATAACGTTTTATTTTTTATTTAATGAGGATTCCATATATTTACCATTAGTGTAGTATTGACCTGCCTCACAGAACAGATTTTACCTGTTCCCAGAATTTGCAGTGTAATATACTTCTTGCCTGCTTTCGGTCCTGTCATTGTTTGGGTGTCATTATATGGTTATTGGCTGCAACAAGTCATGACAAGATTCACAGCTACATGAGGAAAATTCCCCAGCTGAAATCTTGACTTGTTGGACAAAGGAAATACAAGCATAAGTTCCAATAAAGACAAGATTTATAGGTCTAGGACAGCTATTGAGTGTTAAAATTTAAGCTTCAATTGCTCGTTCAGGTGAGAAGAAGTAGTGAATTGTTCAAGTATTGTCTAAATCTATACAAAATACTTATAACACTGCTTGAGTAGCTGCTTAGCATTTGCCGCTGAAATCAAGACCATTTATAGCAGTGTCAAACCAAAGGATTTACTCCATCTGAAGTAACTGAAGTAGGTGCCCAGAATTCCTTCTATGTACATAGCTATTCCCTGTCCCACTGGCCAAACAACCCAGTTGGTTCATGGTATATGTCATGGAAGTCGGAGTGTACAAATGCACTGAAAGGTGAAGGGCATCACAGACTAAATTATTATAAATACCTGCTGCTGTGTCTTACAGATAAACTGTGCTGTGCCAGGCTGACTGGCAATGCTTTTATTATGTAGTGACTGTATTTAATTTTATGTAAGAAAAGACAGCAGCAACAGATATTCACACAGGGAATGACTGGGCAGAGAGTGAAGGCTATAGAGCATTAGCAATGCTAAGAAGTCTCAAACAGTCCTTAGAGGAATGGGAGTTTCATAACAGAGTCTGAATGTGTCTCAAATATCATGCTGACGTTTGTCACCAATGAATTTCCCACACTGTGGGAGTCTTAAAGAATGACTTATTGGCTTATTGGCCTACTCAACCCATGCATGCAAATCCAAAGAGACAGATTCACTACATTTTTGCATATCCTTAATATTCCAAAGCCTCAGGATTCAAGTATTGCTCACATGTTGGTGAGCATATAAATGCAAGAGTGTGGGGAAGGACTGGGAGCACAATCAAAACAGAAATTACAAGGCAGGTCATTGTAGTCCAGTGTGTTATGAGGCAGCACAGAATAAATAAGTAATTCAGAGCAAAGTGTCTCATTCTGGAAACTGAGACATTTTAAAGGATCAAATATGATTTTATAGTTGTGAGTTACTTGACTGAGATGTTCATTTTGTAATTTTTAAGCAGTGTCAGAAAGAGCAGGGAAAGCCACTTGCTTTGCCATATCTAATCTTGAATAGTCAAGTAATTTTAGTGTTGAAAAGTTCTTCAAATAAATATTTCTCTTTCCTTTATTAAAAATGGCATTCCCTATTCACGGTGGATTATCATGGCCTGGTGACCTGTCCTCTGGAATATCATCCCAAGATGTCTTCAGCTCCCAGGAGCACTGCAGCTACTCAGAGCTAACAGTGAGTCCACGGACTGTCAGTTATCCAGGATTATGGATTTCAGGGAACGGCTCAAAGCTGTCAGTCAGCTGTCACCAGGTTGGTCTCTGTTCAGCCCACTCAGCCTTTCCTTCCTTCAGAGCAGTTTTTTGGGCTTTTGGTTGAAAATGCCCACACATGGGACATGAGACCCTTGGTCAATAGTGATTATTTAAGCTTTCTCAGGACAGCTGAATGAGGACTAGGTTGTTTGATCTGTATTAAATGTTTCTATCAAAATGCACTTCTCATTGAAAGTGGCTGATTTTTTTTTCTGTGATCTATTTTCTAATAATACTTTTAATGTACTAAATAAAAAATTAAACCCACTTCATTATATAGATAAATATGTAGTAATTTTTTTCTTTATTTCCCACTTGTTTTCTTTTGTTCCATCCTTTCCAAGCTTTTCCAGATTAAAAGACACATAATGAGAAAGGCAAAAGTAAGAACTAAAAATTTACAGATATGTACTTCTCACATAAAAAACTTCAAAATTCTTTCCATGATTTGAATGAAAGGAAAAGAGGCTTTGTATAACATAATATCTACATTTCCACATAAATTAATTTACATTTGAAATAATTATTTCATCTGTTTGGAGAAGCCATGAAACTTTGGAAAAGAACTGTCACAAATACTAGAAAATTACATCCCTGATTAAGTTATTGTCTTCAGTGAAGCCAAGCATTTGTCATCTCTGTGTAGGTCTGTTACACAAAAATAAGAGTACTCATTAGGAGAATTCATTTGGATTTACTTTTACTTTTTTTTCAGGCAAGTTTGTTTCTACTTAGGTGTTAAGTATAGCCAGCCTTCTGCAAACTTGCAAATGAGTGTAGGAAGCAGACACTGAAGGGCTTCCAGGGCGGAGAGGGAGCAGCAGAGGGAAAGATGAACGGGTCACAGACAACTTGAAAGATGAAAGAAAAATAGCAACATGTGTATGGCTCTCCTGGATACTTCCAAACAGATAAGGAACAAAGCAAAACATAAATCAGTGACAACTGGGAACACAGGTTTCACTGTCTGCTCCTAGAACTGAGATTCTCAAGGATGGACATGTTGCAATAACTCTGTTGTCAGCACACAGAAACACCCTTCTGTTTGGTAATGCTGCTTTGCTGCTGATGCCAGCACCATTTTTCTTCATTTGAGGTGCTGGGGGTTAATATTAGGCAAGATTTTTCAACCTATTTAACCATGTGTTGTGAAGTTGGTTGACCTTTGACTGCTAAGTGCTGACAGGGTCCTGTGAGCCCTGGAAATGATAGCAGGATCTACTGGGGAGGTGCAAGCAGATAAAGAACAAAGTAGCACATAAATCAGCAGAAGCCAATTAGGGCACTCCCACACCAAAAAATTTGCAAGGAGGAGAGGAAAAGACATGAGCCATGATAACTATGCACATTGGAAATCTGTCAGTCATAAATTTGAAATAAATTGCTACAGGAACTGGGCAGCTTGTCAGTAAACACTCCAGAACTGGGGACTGGCAAAACGGTACATAAGAATTAGTGTTTTAGAAGGGTAAATACATCCAAAAAAGACCTGCTTTTACCACATTTGTATTATTTTTCCCATTCCATTTCTAGTGCAAGAAAGTTTCTGCTGGTTTTGTTGCAAGATAGGATACTGGGAAGAACTCAGAATAAATAGCACAGAAAAAATGGGAGAAATCTTGATCTGATTTATCTCTTTTCCAGTTTGAAAAGTTCTACACTAGTAGTGAGGATTAAGAAATCCTGGGAGACAGCCTTGAGCCTGAGAAACTGTTGCATGCTGCTTGAGCTGCTACAAAAATTCGTATGCAGAGTTAATGCTTAAGGAAAAAATCTTCAGTTTCAGGTATCCGGGCACTTTGCAGTTTCATTAATTTAAACAAACAATAATCAGCTACTATTAAATAGCTGCTTCTTGATATGCTGGAGATAAAATGATTACATAGCCAAACAGCTATTTCTCTCATTTTATAGATGGCAGTACCAAATATGGGAATGCTTTGATGCATTGATAAGAATCACCAAGAGTGTAACTGAAGGGCACCAATAAAAATACCAACACACTGCTAAAAATCAGTGTAAGCCTGAAGAATGGCCAAGAAGAAACCTCATGTTGAGAACTACCCTGTTCTTAGTGCAGAGAAGATTTTATTTTCTTCTAAAATTCTGACAGGGTCACAATGACTGATTCAGGATCTTAAGAAACAATTTTCAAAGCATCTGAGTGACATCTAAGAGCATATTACCATCAGTACTCAACGAAACACAGTTATTCCATTACCTTGTTCTTATAGAAAATGCTGTTTTCTCTCAAGGCTGTTCTAGCCCTTGGTATGGAGCAATGCCTGTGTTCTAACTTGTTGGGTTGTTCACCTGATTGATCTTCAGGAAAGAAAAATGCAAAAATGTTCAGGCAACTCAGAATCACTGAGTTTCCAAAGCAAATTGTTTGTTCTTGCCTGATGCTGTTTTTTGTTTTGGATTTTGCCTGGAATAAATAATTAGGACTTGTGAATACAGCTATTTGGTGTATTGGTTCTAAGAAGTCCATATATAAAATACACAATTCTTGTGAACAAAAGTTGAATGTATTTTTCTTGACAAAACAAATTTAAAGGTAATGGGGACATTTTCTGATTGTGCAGTCTCACAGGTTTTCCACTTCTTTTGGGAACTGAATGACATCTATTTTTTTTCAAATTTTCTTCTTCTTACCTTTTCTTTGTATATTCTTCAACTGTGCTTTATCTAACATACCTCTGTAAGGTGCGGTCTCCACATGGATGACTTTATCATTCACCAGATTCTGAAAGTAGAGGTTCCAGCCCCATAACATCAGAAACTGTGTATAAGTAATACAAGCAATAATTTTTGTGAATATATTCTGTGCAGTTTTGTGATGTTTATATTGCTAGTTTAGGAGTAACTGGGAAAGTAGGGGATATATATATATTTATTTTTTTCCATAGGTGGTTTTGGTATTGGATGTGTTTTTGTTTACAGACTAAGACAAGGAACCTGAGAGAAATTGAGTAGGTTCATTGATCAAAATATTTATTTCTGAGAAGCCCCTTATATCATAAAATCGTACAAAGGGGAAGAGTATGTAAATCAGACAGTCACTTTCTGCTGTCTCATTCTGTGTATAAAGATTATTATTAACAGAAGAAAAAAGTTAGGACATGTAAGATACAGAAGTAATACTAAAAATCTGGTTATTTTCCTGTCTTCCAGTCTTATAACTTTTCTGTGCCTGTTGAATTATGTTATGTTGTATTTCCCACCACCTGCAGACAGCTATTGGATGTGCCACCCAAACGTTGATTCAATATTTTCAGTAATACTGCTGCTGCAAGAGATAGAAGAAGGGTTGTTAATGCCCTTGGAAATAAAAAACAGACTAGTTGAATTAAACTTTTTTGTTTTAATTATACTCCAAATCTTCCTTTCCTTCACTGAAAAAAAATTAACCTTCTTCTGGCTGAAGTTGCAAACACAAGCATGATATCCAAACTTTTAATTGAAAATTATCAATTAAACATTACATAACATAAAGTTTTGACTTTCTTGATTAAGCCATTTCATATTGATTTATTTTTAGCAGGGAAATGTCATGTGATGGGAAGCTAGTAACACCTTTAATGTATTAGTTTCTGTTCTAACAGCTACTAGGAGCTTCACTGATGGGCTGGAAGGCACTGGTTACTAGCTCAGTACTTGACATTGAACACGACAGGAAACAACTTGTGATGAGGATGGATGACAGGAGACAAAATTCAAAGATTATGAAAAGAACCCAGAAGAAATCAGCTGTGCCCTATAAAGTCAGAAGGCTATGTGTGAATGTGAGTATTCCTCTCTGATAGACAGTTTTTTAAAGCCTCTCAGGAACCAAACATGTCTCAGTGTTTTCCAGGCACTGGTATGGTTTCTCATCTTCCCTTTGTCACGAGTGACAAAGACATGCCTTGCACAGCTCACAACAGGGATCAGTATCCAAAGTGAGGTTCTGGGACATATGGGCGCTGTCTTATTTATACACAACCCACAAATACCATCACTGCGCAGGATGCCACCCTTGTTGCTCAGGCTTACCCCTCCATATGAGTTGTGACTCCCCTACAACACTTCAAGCAAGTGCAATAACATCCACCTCTTTCCATTTCCTTGCACTCCCATATCTACTCTTCTTTCTCTGGTGATTTTCAGGGTCAAGTGTGTGTTTTGTGCACAGCTCAAAACGTCAGTTTGTCACTGAAGCTTCTCCATTGTCTGTGGGGTGTTGCTCAGGCTGTGTCTAAATGCTTTGGATTTGGCATTAAAGGGAGGAATCCTGTCTGGCTCCTTCTGGTCAACAACAGCACTCCCAGCCAACAGCTGACTCAGTACCTCCACTTCCAGACTGTGAAGATGAGTCACTTACCCTGATTCCAAAAATACTTTTTAATAGTTTAGGTCCTGTGTACAGATCTTATCAAAACCATGACTCTCCTCAACTTTTCTGCTCTTAAAAATACCATTCTTCTCTGAGAAACAAAAATTAAATGGGTATTGTTTTAACATTTACCCGTAAAATGGCAGGTTTTTTCACTAATGAAGAAAGATTTCCAATTTTAGGCTAATATGATTCCCATTGGGTGATCTGACAATATTTACAAAAATTCTTTACTCATATGTGATATTGTTTGCAGCTAAGTGAAATAGCTTTTGACAAGGAAAAAAAGGTATGCATTATTATAAAAATTCTATTTTGCACATGAATTTGATTCAGATCACATAGATAAATGTTAACTATTTTCATTCCTTACTCATGTAAAGTAAGGCAGGCCAAAAAAAATCCTTGGAAATAAATGCATTACACTTAGAAACTTAGCTACTCTGTGCATAGTGAAATTAGTTCTCCACATTCAAAATACAACTCAGAAGAGTGCTTGAGGGCTTAGTGGAGTGTCTGGTGTAAGCCCTATATGTTTTCAGGTAAATGAATACAGAATTTTTTAAAAAATGCTATTAAAAATTGTTTTGTCTATACCTCACTAATTTGCCCATGTATTATTTTGTTAGTGATGTAAACTTCTGGTGATCTGTTCTAGTTCACCTCAGTTGTGAAACATTTAGTGAAAAACAAACTGGCACAGGTCTGGATTAAAAAAAAGGCCCCAGAACTCTCAAGGAATTTCTCTGGTTTACAGAGAAACTTTAAATTTCTTGAGAGGTAAGAAGAGATATACAATTCTGGGGCTGATATAAATGTTATCATGCTTCCATTCCAGTGTAAGTACAACACAGTTAGGTTACTTTTACAGTAATATGCTGTTCTTAAAATATATAAATGGAAAAAACCCCCTGTAATCTGTTCGAATTGATCTTCAATAATAAAGCCAAACCCAATAAGGATCAGGTTTAAAGAAGTTTGAAATTTGGCATATTTTCATTGTAATATTCATGCATTCTATTATATTAATGTTAAAGACCCTTGTTGAAAAATGTATTTCATTACTTTGAGCCAATGACTGAGTTACTGAATGTTCAGACACAGCCACAGGAAATTGGCCTATGTATCCTACACAGAAATGGGAGGGGACAGAAAAGTCCATTCATAAAGTTATATCTATATATACATAGATACACATTTATACAGGGCATTATGATTACCTCCCTTGGCATGGAAATACCTCAGTAAATCAAAACATTGTTAAAGAATAGTAATGATTTTTTAAAATTCTAATTCACACAGTGAATTAGAAGCACTCTAGGAAGGTGCTGGATGATGATGGAGAGAATATATCTTATTTTATTTTCCTGAAAATTCTATTAATTCTAAGTGTTCCTTTGGGTCATTCTTATAATTTATTTAATGTAATTTATACAGCAGCAACCATGTAATAGAATTATAGAATGGTTTTCGTGAGAAGGGATCTCAAAGACCATTTAGTTCCAGCTCTCCCACCACGGACAGGGATACCACCCAGTTTTCACCAGGTTGCTCAGGCAAAACTTCCAAAAACTTCCAGAGATGAGGCATCCACAGCTTCTCTGGACAGCCTGTTCCAGTACCTCACCACCCTCTGAGTAAAGAATTTCCTCCTAACCTGTCTTTACATTCTCAAGCTTTTCCAGTTCTCCCCAGATGTCACCACTTCCTCTCGTTGTGTCAACTGCACCTCTCAACTTGGTGCCACTGCAATTACTGGACCTCTCCCTTGAGAGATAAAATAAATGTGAAGAATGTCTGCAGGATTATTAAGATGTTTGAAATTTAATTTTTCATTAAAAGGAAATTCATAGTGACCAAACACAGTTTTCAGTCCAGTGCTCCAGACATGCGTTATTGGACCTTTTATATACCACCAAGGAAAACTTTATGCTTTTTATGGTTTTAGTTTTATATTGTGAAAGACTTTCTGTAGGGTCTAGGGCATCTCACACTTTTAATCAGTTAGTCAAAAAGTCCTACAATTTTCTTCTTCATTAAGTGGAGAACAAACATGAATACAAAGAATTTTAGATTATAAAAAAATGTTGAAGTAAAATAGAAAAATAAAAACAATAGAAAAATTACCAGACATATTATGTTTTGATAATGAATTGTGCCAAGCTCCATTTCAGACAGAACTGTATCTAAGGCTACATTAGTCTGAATTGTACCACAAGAGTGGTATAGGATGAGAAAAGATTCCTGGAGGGGTGGGATGCAGCTCTTCCCACAGTTCAGTGCTCACATCCCTGTTGCTCATACTGCCCATGCTTCATGCTCAGAGTACAAAGAGCCTGGGCTCCCATCTGGGCTGTGAAAGCTCTCAGAACTTCCTCCTCCCCCAGTGTTTATTTTCTTCTGTCATGGTCTATTCCCTGGTATACAATACCTTGTGCTGACCTGGCAGTGAGAGATGGTGCCTTTCGTTGGGTGGGTCAATAAAAACAAGTTTGACAAAGGAAGCACGGAGCACTCTCAGCATGGACAAAGCATTGCTGGCAATCTCAACCATGGTGGTAAAGTCAGAGAGGTGACAGATTTAGACAACAGGGCTAGGCTTTCATCAGTTAACTCTGATCAAGTGTCTGAAAGTCCCAGATAACCTCCTTGACATCTGAGCAACAGAACAATATGTAAATAAAGCTTTCATCATGCAGTGAAATTTGAAGAAGCAATAATTATATATTAATTACAAATATATAATATTATATGCTAAATATGCTAGTGAGCACAACCCACCAAAATATTTCCTAAAGGCACCTTTGGACATAACCAAGAGCCTCTTTCTTTCTGTGTAAAGATGCTCTACATTTGCACCAAGACTTCCTTGCATTTTTTTGTTACGAAAAATAGTCTGTAGATACAGGAGAGAGGAAGCCCTCAAGAAAATTGACATTTGCAGTGCTGGTGCTTGTTTCTAACAGAACAAAAATGTTTTATAGCTGTATTCCTAAATATGTTTCTGACACCTCTTCAGTGAGCCTAAGCTTCAATGACATCTCAAGTTGGACCCATCTGCAGCCTTTCCTGCTCCCTGGGTTTCTTGCTGCTCTCTGGGAATATCAGTAACTTTTCAGTCTCTCCTGCTGCTCTCTTCCAAACCTGCCAGAAGCTCTCTTAAAAATTGTTTTAAAGAGGGAATAATAAAAAATCCTATAAAATTCAAAATCATAGCAACAGCCAAGGAGGAGGCAACATCTAATTGTTTTTGTTTGCAGCATATCTGACCCTCAGAGATTTTCAGTCAAACCAGAAAGTTCAAAACTGTTTTCAGAATGAGTGTGATAGTAATGGCAAGAGCACAAGTTTCCTTAAAAGAAAACAGACAATACTCTCCCTTTGCAATGCATGTACAGAAATCATGTACCCCAACAACACTGTTCCAAGTCCCAAGCCTTAAATTTATTTAAATGTGAACTGTAGAATTATCTGTAGCTTGTAGAATTATTTGTAGCTCTACAAGGTCATCCACTGATATTTGGTACTTTTCACAACAGCCAAACTAGCAGCAATCTTTGGGTGATAATAGAAGCTCAGGGAATGATACAGTAAAAGTGACATTCTCTTTGGATCCCACTCTCAAATGTTTGGTTGCAGACCTTGAGGTTTGTGTTTAGGCTTTATCTTAGTTTATATCACACAGAATAAGTACAGAAGATAGTATCTTCATAAGGAACCTTAGAGTTCTAAGCTATTTAGCTAAGACTAAATATGACAAATATAGGAACAGGCATAGGAAAGGAAGCTTTCATCAGCTAACACACACAATATCCTGACACATGACTGCATACAGAGTCACACCGAATCACAGAATGGGAATGGCATATGATTGGTACTAATACTTGTGGCCTGCTAGAGGAACTTCTTTTGTTGAGTAATAAAACTTTTTTTCACTCCAGTGAGGAAATGAAATCTGCAGCCAATCAGCTGTGCCACCACACATAAAGGAAGGTGGTGAAAGGTTGAAGTTTATTATATGTGAACTGCCTTTGGGGCATACGGTTTGTCCCCCTGGTTAATTTTGACAACATTCTCAGGATAGCATTCCAGAGTTTATTTTATATGCTATACATCTTTACACCTCTCAGGTTGCGCATTCTGAAAGTTGTCCTTCTTCTCTTATCAGGTAGAAAATATTTGTCTTACTCCAGCCCTTCAGCCTAATGAAGACCCTTTTGTTTCCAGCAGGAAGTTTAAGACCTAAATTCATACAAGGAATTTCAAGAACATCTCTCAAAAAGATGAAACCCACTCAGGACACATTATAGGAAATAATTTATCATTCCACCTCTTGTATACAATCAATAACACTAAAAGACTGTCTTGTCATCTTATCAGGCTACATAGGTTTTAGCAGTTCCTTTATTAAGCCGGGAAAAGAAAGCAAGGAGAGGGGGGTTCTTTGAACGTCCAAACACAGTGTCACACTGAGTGTGATCCTGACACTGCCCAGGGAACCTGCTATCCTTTGTTTACAGATGGATCTGTGATAACCCGACAGTTCAGTTGGAAGGTCACTCCTGAGGACAAGCAGGGAGTTCTTTTCCATCATCCCTGAATCCTGGAAATGGCTGGGTTGACCACCCTGGGTACCCAGGCTCTCTGTTAAATTCTACTTTCCCTGCTGACAGAAGTATGTGGAATGTGATCAGGAGATATTTGGGCGATTTGTCTTCTTCTCTAACAAATAGGAGGGACAGGGAAGGGTGGATAAACCCCTGTGAGGTATCTGGAGGGAATTTTGTTTCAATAGATTAAATAATACAGCCATGAAATTTTATAGCTTTTTGACTGTTGAGATAGCAATTGTGCAAGGCTGTTTTGGTTATCCATGTGCATCCATGCTAGCAGGTGTACACAGTCATTAACACCATGTGTGATATCAGATCTGCACTAGAGGCAGAAAATGTTATCCTGTAGACTGACCTGAGCATCTCCAGGCCAACATTTCACCCTCAGTTGCTGAGTCTGTGGGTGTCATCACACATCACAAAGGTTTGCTCTTCCCTATTCATAAAAGCATAGCTTGAGCACCAGGCTAGAAATGCACTACAGCTACTCCCTTACAGTCCTCCTCAGAAAGATCATCAGAGATGCATTCACTTCTGGTAGGCCAATAGTTCATCTTGGTTATCCTGTTCCGTTCTTCAGACCACAGTGACATAAACTGCTGTCTCAGGGGAAGGTATAAAAACTTCTTCAACAGCAGTCATTGAATAAGGTTTCCTCTTTTTTTCCCCAATACTTAAAATATGGATTATAGTTTCTTGCATAATCATCAGGACTTTCAGTCTTTCCAGAATCCTAATAATCCTTAACTATTATTGAATTTTCTGAAGAATTTAGCCCTTTCTTCAGCCTAGATTTCAAATATATTTTAGATCTATAAGCTGTCCAGACTTCTGACATGTCACAAAAATGAATGATTGTCTTTCATTATTTTTAAATTTTTGTCTAACCAAAGCTTAAAATAAAATGTAGTCAGTTTGTTTCAAGTTTCCTACTAATTAACTTTAGATTTATTTACTGCTTGACATTTATCTGCAAATGGTTTGTATGATTGTTTTTGGCAAACATCTAAAGCATATCAACTATGATTACATTGCCTTGTCCAACTACCAACAAACTGACACTTGACATAATTTTGTCAAGTCACCATTAGTTTAAAGTTGATTTTTTTCTTTATCATATTTAATCTGTCTTAGAGGCAATTTTCCCCTCTAGGTGATTCTTTCTTTCTGTAGCCAGAGAAGTAGCTGCTAAAAGAATTAATTTAGCAAGGGAAAGAATTATACTATGAAAATTAATGTGGATAATAAACACCACAATTTAATGCATAAGGACAGGTTTATTAACAGCAGCACACAGGTTTCAGTACTGACATGTGACTGTCAATATTTTTATGCATATCTTAATTCACAGAGAAACGTTGATGAAGAGCAAGTGTCTTACTCAAGTTGTAGATAAACCCAAGACTGGGATGCTACTACATCTTTGAATTCAGCCAAGTGCAATGTATTTTTTTTGGTTACAGTCATATAGTTAATTTTGTGTTTGACATAAGGAAATGACAACAGATTTATTAATTATTTCATGTCAAGATGATTTTAAATTAAAGGAACAACAATGTACCTCAAACTTTCCTCCTCAAGCAAATTAGAAACAAGAATCAAGAAATAAGATTTACTTCATTATATTTAGTGCTAAATGATTTATTTTTATAGAAAAGTTTCAAGTTTATTTTTAGAAAGCATACAAGTTTAGAGATATCTAAAGATTTTTAATATCATTGATTAAAAAAAGGAAAATCTTTTTTTTCAATCTTTGATTAAAAAACTAGAAAATCTGAGTTTCTGGTGACTACTCTGCAGTGGCCTGTGTCTCTTCTATTTCAGATAATTTTTCCTGTGTTTGTATATAGTAACATCTAATGGCAGATCCAGTATCAATGACCAAATATATAAAGAGGATGAAATCACATGAAAGCAATATCCCTCAATATCCATGTTCTTGGCAAACACTCTACTTGACATTGTGCAAGAGTCTGTGCTTATTTGGTCATCACATGAGTGATTTACTTGACATGCTTTTCATTTTATGCAACTTGCTATAGTTATGCAAAAAGTTATTTATCATTATAGGATAATTTAAGAGAAAAAAATTGTAAAAGCTACATTACTGTGTATAAATGATACATGACATGAAACAGTGAAAATTTAAACATGCTTCTTCTAATTTAAAACTTTAGAAATATTATTTCAAACATTAAAAAGAAAGAGAAATATTTCAGGAAGGGTGAGATTAATCTTAATTTTTGGCATATGAAGCAAAATACAGATTATTGAAATGTATTCTGCACATGGATTAGAGAGAAATTGACCTGTAAAGGGCAGTTTAGGCCTTCTCTTTTAGACAGCTCTCTTGGAATAGGGTGAAACTTCCGCAGGAGGTATCTATCTTTCTCCACTGAAAACTTCGAAATGACCTCTTAAACCCAATGTCTATCTATTAGATGGCAAAGATAAATGAGATGAACATTACTGCCAATCTCTAAAGCAGAGCATGGTGGTCTCCAGCAAGCTCAAGGACAGTACAGCTGTGCACCTTTCCTCAGAGTTTTCAACTCAAACAGATGATACTCAGCTTTCTCATCCCACTGAGAGACACCAAAGAGGCTACTGTGAACATGGTCTTAGAAGCTTTATTCCAAGATACTCACTTAAAAGGTGATTGGGGCAGGGGGAATAATGTTTCCTATGTCGATGCTTGTTTATCTAGTTCACTTACTGCCTACATTTCCCACTATGTTATCATCTCTATGTGCTAGGGCATTTTTTTTAAGGCATTAAGTTTTACAGTAAATGTCAAAATGAACAAAAATTACTCAATGGGCATAACTCTAGGACAGAAATGTAAGTTCAAAATACCCAGGGAGTAGACAGTGGTTAAGAGGATGGCTTGTTGTCCTGGTCAATGCCACTGACCTTCAGTTCTGCAGCCTATCTGGAGCTCTTCCCTTGAGCCACCCTTTGACAGAGCCATGTGAAGTTCCTCTGGTGATGATCGAGGTCTCTGTACAAAACAGTGGTAAATGTAAGTTATGCATGATTTTAGTAATTTCCCATTCAATTCCAGTAACTACAGTTTACCTACCAAGAAGTATGTGGCACAGACAGCATGCTGACTGGTGACTTACTTAGACTCTTGCTTTCACCCATCATTATTTCTGCATCTCCATAACATGTGAATTGATTGTAAAATAAATATAATCTGTGGACCTAATCCTGAATCTATTGCTCAAGTATCCTGATTAAACTTAATCCATTTCTCTCCAAAGGTTCTTCAAAACTATAGATTGAGAGTTTAATTTAAGTAGCATTTCCCCATGCATGAAAAAAGTTCATTAAATTCAGTATAAAAAAAGATCAGGCAGCTAGAATGGAGTGCCAGATGTAAAGAAGATAACTGAGTATAGCACATACAAACATTTTTTCTGATCACTTGCTTGCATTTTGTCTGACAAACATTTAATGCCTTAAGTTTCTAATTACTACTCCAGTCGTAAGAAAGTATTTATTGCAAGAAATCTTGGGAACCTACAGAAAGCTTTTCATGCGCTAGACTTGATAGTGTTTCCTCTGATAAAATGTCATTGGTTTAACCCGTCTTTCTTCTATTTAATCACTTTCAGAGGCTCATTAGACCAAAAGGAAATAAGCTTTAAAACTCAAACCACATGCCACATATAAAGAACAAAACAACAACAAGAAAAATTACAGACTCTGTCATTAGTTTCAACATTGTATGCTATCTTGGTAATAAAAGAGTTAAAAAGGTGTTAGAAATATCCTTTTCAAATGGGAAAATGCATATGATTTCAAGGTTATGGTTCCTATTAACCCACACATAATGGGAGTTTTCAAGGACACTGCACAAGTGAATTCTTGCCGTACAAGGACTTCCACCTCACTAATAATAATGAGTTTCTGCTACTTGTAATCTTTTGAAATTAATATAAATCCTACAGTGACTTTCCACAATAAACAAAATCATGTCTCGTTCATTCTACATAGGTAAATAGATGGGTAGAAGGCATAAAACTAATTTTAAAAGTTTACAGAGCTGAGTAAGCCTTAGATTACAGGGACATGCAAGGCCCGCCAATATGATGCATGAATAAAGTTTCTTCTTACAGAAATATATAGACAACTCATAGAACACCACATCTTAAACCATATACCCAGGAAAAAATGTACAAAATTCAGAGGAACATTTAAATGAGTGCCCAGACTTCAGTTTTACAGAGGTCTCAACTGCCTTGCAGTTCCTTTAACGCATTTTCCCTTGGTTCTCTTTTATTTTTCACATCTCTTTTTTATGGAACTGTAATGAACAACCATAAGGCATCTTGAGGATATTCAATTACTAGTAAAAAATCCTGACTGCTCACCTGACTGCCAGAGAGCTGATTTCAGAGACGGTGTATTTAGGCACCACCAGATGTAGATCCATGTTCTATTTGCTTACATACTGAGAGGAAAATACAACAGCAGAAGACTCTGGAATTGTCTCATTTCCAAATATTTTCCTGATCTTCAGTGTTCTGCTCTCCTTACTCCTCTTTCTCCACTCTCGCATTGAGACTAACCATTCTCTCAAATTTTATATTCTCTTAATTTCTGGAGGAGGCAAAATTTTCTTTTAGGTCTCCATTAACTATTAGGCAAGGTCCCTTTGAATATGCCTAACTTGTAAAGTTATTTCTCATCCATAATAAGATGTGGCAAATCAGAGTCCAAGTGATGTCAAATAACAATGACATATTAATTCTTCTATTTATTATTTTAAAAATTTAGACACTATAAGGTGTTCATTTTAATATTTTTAATATAAATGTTAATATAATTTTAATATAAATTGCTAAATAAAAACACTAGCTCTAGATAAGTTCATGCTTCAGCTGGGAGTGAAAAAGGATCATACTGATTCTTGGTATATTGACTTTTACTATCAAGACCTAGATTACTGCACCTCCTAAATAATTTTAAGTGTAACAAAAATAAAAGTGTTAATTTATTTGTTCTGGGCAGTTAGGGAAAAAAACTCAGATGTGTGATAGTTGCAATTATGTAAAGAAGTTAAAGCTATATGCCAAACAATTCTTTTGTTTTAAGGTGTAAAAAGTAAAATCGTGCCCAGCAGATCATACCTCAGCCACTATCTCTCATTCATTGGAAAGAGTTAATTCTCTTTTCCAAGTGTCTCTCAGCCAGCTTTCCTCATCACCTACTCACACACTCTGACTTTGCAACTTTTTCTGTATTGACTGTTTTTGCTTTTGTCTGTCAGATTCTCAATTCTATTCTAAACATTTTCTTCTTGCAGAGCTTTTTCACCCAATGTGTGTTCACTGGATTTTGACTGATGTCTGCATTTTAGGGTTGAAATGTTTCATGAGACACCTTCTGCAGAAGCCTTTAGCTGATTTAAGAAGGATAAACTGATCAGGTTTTGTAACATTTTCCTTGTTGGGCAACCTTCTAAACCCTGAAGATTTGACAGTTAAAGGAACAGAAAAAAATTAAGAAAATTTTTTTTAAAAATTACATATGGACAGATAGAACAATGTCATTCACAGATTCATTATCTGTTTGGGGTTTATTAACTAGAAAAAATCACAATCTCTACATTCGTATGTGTTTTAGTGTTTGTGACTACATGTGCAAAGGAGACAAGTATTAACTTTTTTCCCACAGGTGCTCATATGGACACTTTCAGTTGGCAATTTCAACACTATGGCATTTAGCAGCATGATTTGACCTATGAGAAGCATGCTCAGAGTATTTCTCAACAATAGCTTTGCTCTAAAAAAACATTCACTGAAAAAAATATATGCACTCAGCTACTGTCCTAGTGTGCTCTACTGAAAATATTGCTTTGCTTCTTTGGTAAATCTTCAAGACAGGATTTAACAAGGTGAGAGAGGAGGCAGGATACACCACGGCTTGTTCTCTAGGGTAGGCATCATTTCATGTAAAAGGCAAAATGTCAATAGAAACATGTTACTATCACATTGCAGAGGAGATCTGAGAGGTTTAGTGCCCCAGAATGTTTGGTATTCCTTTTAAGCCTGCAACTCGGAAAAAAAAAAAAAAAAGTTCTAAACCCCTCATGTTTATTTGAATAGATGTTGGCAGGATAATTAAATGCTCCCTTCAAACATCCTGGTGGAAATATTAAATAGTAATTACCTTACTCAAGTCGTTCCTTTTGTGAGAAGGGGAACCACCTGACTGCCAGCTTTCGTTTGCCCTGACACAGATGCAAAGGCTCTGCTGCCTTTCTGAGCTGTTCACACACTTTCTTCCCATGAGAAAGTAAGCATTGATTGAAACGCGGAATTTTCTCCCAACTTGCACACACAACTGCTGCTTGTTTCAGAAAGATGTCAACTAATTTGAGCAACCTCTCCAAAGGACTCTCCAAACAGAAATGTCTTTCATAAATTTCCGGGTCAGCAGCCCTTGGTAACCCAGGATGACTATTCCAGTCCTGGAGGCACTGAAATAGTTCCATATAAATAGAAACAGCTTCTGTATCACATTGTTGCCTGAAGCACAGCATTCAACACCTCCTTGCACATTAAAATATCTCTCCATGACACAACTTTACACAAAAGAGTGTCTTTGACCATATGGTCTCTCTTTGATCTGTTGATTTTCTTTACTCTCATCCTGTCATTTACTGAAATATTTATGTCTTCTGGTCTGAAGCTTTAAATGGTCAGCACGAATAATGCATGCAGGAGCCTTCTCCTCTTCTACTCTATTTGAATGTCAGCAGATGTTGAAGTACCCTAGTGCTTCATGAAGTATTTCTATTGTGTGGGACTATTTGTAAAAGAAAACCAGTATCAAGCTCTGTACAACAACTCCTTTCCTTTCCTTTCCTTTCCTTTCCTTTCCTTTCCTTTCCTTTCCTTTCCTTTCCTTTCCTTTCCTTTCCTTTCCTTTCCTTTCCTTTCTTTTTCCCTCTTTTACCATGATAACAAATATTTACTGAATCTCCTTCTTTAATAATACTTTCCCTTAAATATTCTGGGTTTATTCCAATGTTTTTGGAGATCAGCATTATTGCTTTCAGTGACTTCTATAGATGTCTGATACACTGTATGTGTTATTTGCTGATCCTAAAGTGTTTAACAACCACGCATGGCTGCAGTAGTTAAAAAGGAAAAGCAGACGAGATGGATGGGAAGGAGGTTTTATATTTTCAGATTAAGATAACTGTCTTTAATCAGCCCAACATTTCTGTCCTCTCCTAGTCTCTTCTCCTTTTCCTTTACATCTAACTCGCTGGACAGAGGATGACCCAGTTGAAATTGAAGGCAGTTTTGCCATTTTCTTCAATAGTAAATCTGATGTTCATTAATAATCTCAATGTAAGGATTGTAAACAATCTATAAACCAATAATGTAAATTGCTCATGAAAAATGTTATTAATATGCTTTTCCTGGCTATACTGGGGTTTGAGAGTTCCTATCCAAAGCCCGCAATTAGGTAGGCTGCTCAAACCAGATTTTGTGAGTGCAATCTGGAATAGAATCTTCAGACTGAAACTGTCCTTTGCAACATATTTCCAGAATAGTTTTTGAAAAATAGGAATTTCTAAAGCACCTAAGAAAAACAAATGGATCATCTGATCATTTCTTTAATGGGCATTTGGAAAATTGTTTTCTTTAAAGGACAGTAGTGATAATTATTTCCATTTTGTGTATAACCAAAGAGAATCTTTGTTCTGAACATTCATAACAGAGGACAACAGATCCAGTATCACTCAAGCTGTGCCTTACTGAAGTAGGTAAAGTGTACTTCTCAGTTTTCTGGAGTAACAAAATTCATGTGGTAAAAACAGAGCACTGTTGTTGGTTTCATACCATGATCATCATTTTGACATGCAAACTTACACTGCCGTGCTAAACTTATGGACAGGCTCTTTGGAGGTTTTAAAAAACAGTCATTTTCTCCTTGATCACACTGAATACTCAGGAAACTTAGTAACAAGAATTTAAGCTGAAGTTGTAGGCCTTTTAGTAGTGCCCAGCTGTTTGGATCCTGACCATAGTTTGGTTTTATAATCTTGATCTGGAATGTTGTGAACTGAATAGTCTTCATCATATGAAATTCACCAGTTAGCTGAAGGGGATATCACAATCAAAGAGATATTCCCCTTGCTTATGTAAGGACATCTTCTCGCTGCCCTGAAAACATTCTCCAAGAGACTGTGTACGTGTGAATGATTCCAAAGTGGCTCATTTCCCATAGACAACTTGCAATAAAATTGTGCTTGAAGAAAATAAACAGTGGTTGTTTTCAGAAGCAAATAAAAACCCCAAGCCTTTGACATTTCAGAGATTAAGCTTCTTGTTTAATTTGTATGTTACACCTACGAAAGAGGAATCAGGAGCGTAAGTGGTCAAGTCTCTAAGCAGTCTATTTCAAGGTGAATCCATCTTTAAAAAAAACTCCCAATATTTATGTTTTTAATTATTCTAAAAAAAATAAAAAATGAAACAATTCAGATTAAACCAAAGAGATTTTAAAATTCCTTTTTACAAAAAGGCACAACTAAACACACATTCTTTCATGCCATATAGAATGCGACATTCTCATCCAGTGAAATATTTGTGGGGAAAAAAAATCTAAGGAAAGGAAATGGATTTCTGAGAGAGCCTGCTTATTCCTCTTATCTCATGGATGAGCAGTTAGAACATTTGCTGGAGTGCGTGACATCCTTCCATCATGCAAACTACAAGTTTTACAGCTTCAGTTCCTTTTGTTGGACATGCTACTTTTTGCGTGGAACAGCAAAACATTATTGTGCCAGGCATCAAAGAGATAATATTCACTCCATAGCCTGAGTGGCTTCCCACAAAACAGGTTGGTGCTTGTTCAAATTCCTGTCAAGGATGAAAGCTGGTCTTGTCCAAAAGATCTTCAGCATTATGAACAAGAAGTGTAACAAAGAAGGAATGAGAGCTCACCTGAGAAACTCCCAGCCAATGTGGCTAAATCAACCTTCAGTGGGACAGAAGATGAGGGGTCAAATCCTTTCCAAAAAAGACACAGCTGAACATGTTTTTCTTGTTTTTTAGGAAAATGATCCTCTCTAGCTGTTTACCCAGAGGAAGATTATCAACAGCAACAAAAAATATTGGTTTAATTCAGACAAATTTTTAAAAAAGTTCCAGGTACATAACATTAATATTACAGGTTAATTTAAAGCTGGCAAAACCTAGCTTTTCCAACGTGAGATATTTCTGTTGTTCAAGAATGTCAGATTTAGTAATTTATCAATATATAATATTTACACAATACATTACTTTAAAGCAGAACTTACAAAAAAATCTAACTCATGTAACAACCAAGAAATAATTAGCAAGCTGTTGCTCATAATTTATCTGTTATAGTTGCTATTGTTGAAGTAGCTATTACAATTAAAACAACAAGATTTTCTCTGTTCTGGCAAGTATTTAAAAGCCTTGTGGCTTTTGAGATAAGGATGCAGGTTCAAAAGTATGTGGCTAACATCATAAAATTATTTGTTTCAAAATATAGAAATACATAAGAAAGTATTAGCATGACTTCTGAAATGCCTTCACACACTTTTGCAAACCCAAATTACATTTTGTTAGAAAAGAAAAGTCACATACTATGAAAAGTAATAGAAGAACAAGGAAATGGAAACGTGATGGTATTCAATAAAGAGATTATGACTAGGATTATATTACTAGGACTATCTAGAAGGATTTTATTTTATGTCAGAAACTCTCATAGCAGATATATTTTGTAAAGTGTAAAGCTTGAAAACATAGCCTGAACAAACAATATAATTTAAAAAATTGCAAACAACATCAAAATTTATTTCAAATTTTTATGGTTTTAATGAAACATTTAGTCAAGTAGTTTATTGTTTGCCCTAGGGAATCAAAACAAATACTACTGCTGAAATATCTATATTTTTTAGAAATATCTCCAGAATTTAATTATCCATCATATTAATTGTATTTTCATATACACTACAAGATAATAATGAAGATAAAGCAATATTGTTCTTGTGGCTTAAGCTGATTTTTAATAGACAAGAAGGAATATTTTGCTTGTGGTGGTATATAATATAATTATATTTCTTTTATTCCTCTGAGACACTTGGGATACTACTAATTCAAGGAAAAAAAAAAGTGGCTTCCTTCCTCACACATATAGTTATCTTTACTTCAGTGAGAGTATTTATATTATTTGTTTAAATACAGGCTTAGACCCCAAACTATTTCCTAAGGATTTCCTTTGCTCTTATCGTGACTTTGGAGGCACCGCCAGCATTTGGCAGAATCAGCTGTGTGCACCTAAAGAAATAATTCCCACAGCAAGGTGCGTCTCACCTGACACTAAAAAATTTAAATTTGAAACGGAGGCGGCTTTTCATAGTTGGTTGTTTAAGTTTCTCCTATAATCATTGGTGAAGAGCAGCCACGTCCAGAGGCTGATGCTGCCGATCCAAGGTCGGTGTGTGAGATGTTTGGGACACGCTGCCCTCGGGCAAGGCTCGCTGCTCTCCAGATGCCGCACATGCCAGCGCATAGAAACTGCCTAATGGCTCAACATCAGCACATCTCCCTGGCTGCCAGCTGTGCCTGCAGCTGGGGGCCAGCAAAGACAATGCCTGCCCTGCTCTCGGCGGTGTGACACACGCATAAACACCTGGTAGATGGTTAAAAGAGCGTTATTCAAGTGTTACCGTAGTAATTAATACAGATGGTCCTTATCTCCACTTTGCTGAATCGAAAGCATGAATTTCAAAAGGAACCTTTATCTCCCCTGGTTTTATCTCCCACATAAAACAGAGACTAGGAATGAGTAGCAGAAGGCAGGAATGGACTCTTTCCTTCTCTCAACAGACAGGAACTACTTATCTGAACCAGAGGAGTCCACATACTTTCTACTTCATCTTCCTTCTAAACCACAAAATACCTCAGCATCATTTACTAAGTTGAAGACCACTTAGACCACAAATCTGGTCACAAGTTAGCTATCCTGGCTAAATCTCAGCCCTGCGAAGACTATCCAAGTTCAGGCTAAAACCTTCCAAAGTTACGGAATGTAACTCTTCCCCTGGAAGTCTGTCTTGACTTCTAACTGTTCCCGCTGCTAGGAAAATGGTCTTCATTTGAATTTAACAACATTCAATTTCCAGCTGTTAACTTCGAAAAGGCCATTGTGGTTTCTCCCCTAGGGACAAACAGCCTTTCAAGCTTAGTTTTTTGGCTTTCCATTGTGATAAAACCACAACTTAGTCTTCTTTTTAATAATGGGTGTGTCAATACTGACTTTAATGGAAACAGGATTGACTTCGTAATTTCAAACTAGACACTGAAAATACTTTTCTTATCATGAGTTTTGCTCCATCACATGCACATTTTACGTTATTATTGTTGGGCTGCTCACATGCTGGGCTGTGGGTTGACACTGTCTGTTTTTGTTTTGTAGGAGAAGGAAGCTCTGAATCATTTCTTTTTGGGAAAAACATGCAAAGAATAACACAAATTTCTTAAGGAGAGAGGAAGAAAAAGTCAACAGAAATTAAATCTTGGTACTGTGTACAGCACAAGCTTCTTTTTAATGTCTACATCTGCCTTGATCTGAGCCAAGTATTTTAGAATGGTGGAGCAGTATTTATCTTTGGGAATCACTAATGAAGTAATGTATTTAGAAATAAGCCTGTTTTGCTATTTATAAGCTTGTAATACTGACTCAGATTGTACCCATGTTGCACATGAGGGATAACCAGAATGGAAGCTTTTCATATACCAGAAATAACAGACACGAAAAATTTATTTTTTAATACCTTTTGCTGCAATAGTGATGGATTCCTCTTAGCAAAGGAGACTGCAGTGACCCAAAGAGATATACACTGGCACATATTTGTGGTAGAAATATAAGTCACAAAAGCAGGGGGAAAAGCTGTGTTACTCTTAGAACAAGAGAACTGAGAATGTGAGAAAATTATTCCAAGTGCAAGCTCTGCAGAGCTCACCGTGGAAAAAGATGCTGGAAGACAATTTTTATCTTGACTCCTTGCTTTCTTCCTGAAGGATGAAAGATCTATGTAGCAAGAAAAGAGGTCCCGGAACATCTCTCAGCCTTTATACAGCCAAGAGAAAGACTTGTGCATGACTACCACTACCTTTGACTCCAGTTATCAGATAAATGGCCAAGTTAAAAATATGTTCATCCTAAAAAGAAGTTAATGCCTCCCAGGAAAGGAACTAGACACACACTTAGAGCTCAGGAGTTACATTCTTTTATGCTAGACACTTGAGTTGGCAATTAATAAAATGTTATCTTTGCACATATTATAACAAATCACTTTCTTCCGAGCTAAATTAAAGGTAATATTTCTGCTAATGAAACTTTACAGGTGCCTAATTTAACCAGTGTGAGAATAATGACCTTAAAGCACTCATTCAGAGGTTTAAATAGGAGAAAATGAGACTGTCTTAATACTTAATTTCATTCCAGTCTATTCTGCTGCTACACATGGCCCAAATACACTCAAATACTTTCTAACCCTTAGGACTGCTACAGTTTTGGGTTGGGTTTTTGCTTTTGTTGTTTTGGCTTGGTTTGGTTTAGTATTTTTTCAGGGAAAGGATGTATTTCTTTTCTTTCCTTTATCTGCTTTTCCTATAGAACTTAGTACATACTGAATTCCCTAAGGTAGGATGAGCACCTATTCCTACACAACAAGAGGAGAAGGTGAGGGGGCTGGACATCCTGTTGATGCAGCTCTAAGCTCACAAACTGCAATCTACAGAGACCATCTGCGTAAGTTTGCAAAACAAAGTGTTACCTTACAAAACATGCATTCCCCATTCCTGGCAATTCTACCATCTGACTCCTTTAAGATGGATCATTCTGAGGCTCACCAGCCGTGGTAGCTGTGCTGACAGCTCTGTGTGAGACAGCTGTCCTTCAGGCTTTGGACAGAGTACACACAGGGGAACAAAAACAGGCGACATTTTGGCAACTCCATGACACATAGAATATCCTGGCATTGTGCTCAAGAGCACGCATAGAACTGTAGCATGATCTCAGTGCATTTATCAGTGTGATTAAAGAGTTACCTTCCAAAACAGTTCAATGACAATTAATTTGATGGGATAAAGCACTGGATTTGATATTATTTTTCTGTTTTATATTTTAAATTGCTATCTCGTTGCAAAGTACTTTTATTTAATTACAATACCTTTGTAATAAATCCAGGCAGGACTGCAAATTCTAAAGAAGCACAAACATTTCCCTTAATTTTACTTAGCTGGGACATGATCAGGTGAGAAAAGACAAACAAAGGGAATATAGGTCCACATAGGACAAATGACACATTTGCAGAAAAGATTCTCTTGGCCAGCTGAAAGGAAAGGGAAGTAGTTTATTCTGTTCCTTTTATATCCTCAGTGGACATAAACTTTTATCCAAATATTTGTTATGCTTTTTCCTCTCCAAGAATACTTTTTCGGTGTTCCATTCCTATGTTTGCACTATTGTAACTGGTGTTTCAGGATTCTATGGCTTTAATTGAATTAATATTTGCATGTCCACATAAGTAAATGTGGGCAAAAAAAAGTGCTGGGCTCTAACTGTGCAAAATAATATTTAGTGAATATGTATATGTTGAACATACTCACTTCTGCATTTATCCTTTTATGGATTATTTTGAAAATAGGCAAAATATTTTTCTCTTTAATCTTCCTTTTGGTGATAAGGGCTACAGCCTAGCAAATTGGTTCAGGATTCTGGACTGTGGCATAAAGGAAGATTAAAGGGAAACTCCTTGATTTAATCAAGAATTTGAACTAGGCCTGTGTTTCTAGAAGAAACCAATATTCATCACAGTTTCAAGGTTTTGCTTGAGTTCCCTTCCCTTCCTTATTTTTTGTGCGGGGAATTAGGAAGTCAGAAAAAGAAGGGAAAAGGGAGAAATCTCCTCTCTGTTCTAGAGTAGACTGCAGTCTCAGGCTTGTTCAATCCCTAAATAAGCAAAGGCCCGCTGAGCAATGGACCCCACACATGGGACAAAGTGAGCAGTCTGTCTTTAATATAATCTTGAAAGATGTCCCATAGCTGTAAAACATTGATAGGAGAACAGCAGCTGACAGAAACTTTTCATAAAGTCTTGAATATTTGCATCCTGGATTTTGGATTGATCTGTCCCATTGGGAATCAATAGCAAAGTCCAGACTATGGAGATACTCTTATAGAAAAGCCATGGATTTATGTAGCATTTAATCTACAATGCTAACAACAGCCCTGTATAGACTCTGTTTTGCTTTGGATTTCTGAGACATAGAAAATAGATATTTTTTCTTACATTTTTTAGACATTAGTCAATTCTACATATTTTAGCCCTTCTTCTTTAGGAATTTGAAACTTGTTTTCCTGTAGAACAAGTCTTAGATAATGCCATGGGCTGTGTGCCTGCTTGTCTGTTGTTTTCTTTATCTCTCATTATTCTCCATAGCATTTAAACTCGAAGGTGATTTTGAAGCAAACCTATCAACTAAGAAAATATCTAAAAACTCTAAAGTTCCCAAAAAAATAATGAAAATGTGTACCTGGGTAGACATCTAACTAATTCCACCTCGAGGGAAGGAAGTTGGTGGTTGGTGAAAGATTTAACTCTAAGAAAATTTCCATTTTGAGTTTGTCCCTTATCACACCTCACAATTGTCATTCCTGAGTCAAGATTTCTTTCCTCAGGCACATAACAAGGTGTGAACTCCACTTAATGCTGTTGGGAAAAACATTCTCTCTTCTTTTCCATCCCTCATTTCTTGATTATCCTTGAGCTAATTTCATTTCTCCTTACTAAGGGTAAGGTCATGCAAAAGCTTCCATGCAGTTCTTTCAAAATCACTTCATCGTGTGATATAACATAACTAGAACCAAAACGTCATTATTTTCAGTATTCAGGAAACTTTTGTTTTGGAACTATTAATCAGAATAAACTGTGATCAAAACTATGATGAAAACATGTGATCGGTTGTGCTCTCAATATTCTGAGCTGTGGAAAAACTGCATACCACCACTTCTTCACGAGTTTTTTGAGGGGAAAAATGAATTTAAAAATTGTTCTAATTATGATTCCACAATCTCTGTGCAAATGGTGGGATTCCATTTCACCTCACTTATTTGTAGGCACCTCCTGTGTAGACATCCTTGTATATGCAAGATCAGCATTTTGACACTTAGTAAGAAAAAGAAGCATGCAGTATGATTCCTATTTCTAATTCAGAAATCAGAGGTCTTTGTTAAAGTCTATTATTCAATGTCTGTGTCTTACCAATGACTAAGAAGGGAGGCCAGATGATTGTCTCAGATGTGAATGTCATACATCAGGCAGTTTTACATTCAAGCAAACAAGTGCCCCCCTCAAGATCCACATCTGTGTAAGTGTTGGGCTCTGCTTTACAAACATGAAAATAGGAGTAGCTGTTCCACAGCCTTGTTGATCCGCCTCTTGTCTGTGACATCTGTGGAAGTTCTCTGTGGATATAAGGACTCCTGAGGACAAAGGAGAAATTACTATTTAATGTTTCTTAATGTAGGGCTAGGCAGGATGTCATTGTTTCCCTCCTTTCCACAAAGATTTTGATGGAAATATGATATCTCCTACCTGAAAAATAGAGTGTCTCCTGCGAGTATATAAAATTCCATCAGACTTGAAATGTAGTCAGGAAGGATGATCTTATATTAGTCACAGCTTTCAGAGACACTGCCTAAGCAGCTTTAAAAACTAAACTGCTAAGAATGTGAGAGTCTAAGAAGATCCTAGTAGACATTACTAATAACAGAAAATGTTTTTGCTCACCTTGGAAAAGACCATTTTCTTAAAATTCACTCCCTTTGAACAGGGAGACCTGGGATTTTGGGGTTTATGCATACAAGATCCTCATTCATTAGATTAAATCCATTGATTGCAAAAAGCATCTGAAGAAACAACCTGTTCTTTAATGTATTTACTAGACTTTATTTTACTCCCCCAAAGTATCATGTGTTAAATTGCCACCTATTCCATCTTATGAATATATGAAGTCAAAGACCAGCTATGCAAACTTTGCTTACACAAGAATTCACAGAAAAGTATTTTTGTAACTAGATACTACTGTAATAAGTCATCAGGTTCAGGTCTAGAAAGTGCATTTGGAACTGTCAGCTAGTGCTACTTAAGAGCACTTGAAGGTTTGATAGATTACTCAAAGAGGCACTGAGCAGTCTTTTCTCGAAGTGTTTAGCTGACACTGAAAAAATTAGAAATGTAATTTGAGAAGTTTTTCCTTTAAAGGATACTCAGATGTGTACTTAGGCTGTGTCGGTGGGCCCAAAGCACAGAGAGCCTCAGATGTTCAAATGCATTCCTGACATAACACTGGCAATTGAGAACATTTAGTGATTGCTAAGGAATACTCACTTGAGCAGGTCTATGAATTTCAGAATCTGCTGAAACGATTCAAAGGTTCAGCCTTCAAAGGGGCTGAAAGTACATCTAGGCAAGCAAATTGAATGCCTGGTACTATTCTCTGGTCCTGAGGCCACAGAATGATCTATGCCCAGAGGATTAACATCCCCTACCCTTTTAAATACTGTTGTGAGATCTGTCACACCTACTGCATACCTTCTTTGGGCCTATTCTAACTGTCAGAATAGTCTGCCCAAGAAAAACTCCGATTGTTCTTAGATGGGCTACAACACATTTCAGTGTCCACAGACCCACCTGTAAATGTTCAACTTGCTGCTACAGACATAACAAGAGATCCTTTTTGGGAAGAGCTGGGGACAACCTGACCTTATTTGCTAACTGCACAGGGTCATATCTAAAGGGAAGTTTGAAATCTTCCTTACAAGTAGGGATAATATCTGTGGATTTAACAAGACTATAAGTACACTGAGTAAATTAAGACCCAACATGTTCACAGTGTATCAGTAATGGGTCACATCCTCCAGAGAAAATGAAGGCTGTGAAGATATAATAAAAGAGAGCCTTTGACTCAGCTAAATATATGAAAAAGGTTATAAGCATTTCAGTAAAAGCTTCTAAAAGCAGGTAAATTGCCAATGAAAAACGTTCTACTTCTTTCTCTTATTTTTTTGAAGATGGGAGATGGATCCTTAGAAAAATCTACCTATGCAAAGATAAATTAGTACCATAGTGTTTTAGAAAAAAAAAACTCTTAAGTATCAGAAAAATGTTTAGCTTGGTTAATTTGTTATATTACTCTCATAAAAGGCAGAATTATATCATGCTGTGACAGATGAAGGCAAAAAGTATGGGCAAAAGGGAACCCTAGGTGTACAGTACAGGAACAGAGAGGTTCTGCTTGCTGTGTTGCCTGGGCAAACTTAGGCTACTGGGCTACTCCTTCCAGTTCTCTTGAACTTAGAGTTCAAGATGGATGTTGATGAACAATGTAGAATTAAAAAAAACCCCTGAGACTGAAAGCTATGTATTATTGTCAAAAAACTTTATAAATTCCAAAGGTTAAGTGATGCCTTGTTTGGACGCTTCAAATCATGGGAGGCACCCAGGTGATAACGAAAGCTATAAACAGAATCTGAAAACAACACAGAGTTTTGAAGCTGATGCAGGGTCCATTCAGAATAGATTTTATTATTTTTTTTAACAATAAAGAATGCCTTTATTAGATGGAATAATCCACCAATGGCAGAAGTGGAGTGACCATCATTAGAATTTCTTCAATAAGCATTGATCTATTTTTTCAGAAGTTTCTTACAGAACCTATTTAAGAATGCCTCGTACTGTTTTTTTCTGATTTCATAATTCATAACTTTATGAAGAATCATTTAACAGCCAAGCAAAACTTATTTATCTCATATTTTAAAGATCTAAAAGTCCATTCAGTGATGAAATACCTGCATCTTTTGCTGAGAATGTTCTTTAAGTCTCTCTTTCCTTATTTTTTTTTTAACAATCTGAATATAGCAAAAACATACATTAAAGGGCTGGAATTTGTGTTTGACCTGAAAATGGGCCAAAAATTATCCTAACAATGAAAATGTCATTCCTTAATATTTGCCAAACTGTTGAACCACACTTGCTACTGTTTGACGCAAATTATTAATAACTGACAAGCACTCTAGCAAGGTTTTCTGGCAAGAATGAAACAAAGGAAATGAGCCAGAACAAGTGTAATCAAGAAATGTAAATAAACTTTAGGATGAAAACATGGTATGTTTGAACTTTGTATGAAATATAGACAGTTTCCTCCAGGAACTCTGCAGGTGGAGGAAGAAACTTTGAGATCTTCTGTGGGGAAGTGGAAAAAGGAAAGTCTCCACAGGGAAACAATGGGATTGTCTCACCCACTCTATCAAGCTCAGGTCATTGCAAATGGCTCAGCACTATGTTCTGGCATTTCAGAGCTACAAATTCTCTTCTGTGCTTGCAATTAAAAGATTTCAAAGGACAGCACATGTAGTTCTGCAGACAGTGTTTTGCAGTTATTTCATTTGAATGTCCCTTGATGAGACTGAGACTCTGTCATTAGTGACTGCATTTTAAAGGCAAAAACTTTTCAAGAGGGCTGGGTCCCTAACCCAAGGCATGAATTGTTGCTATTCACCATGATTTGGTCCAGTTTTATCAGGTGTTCCAAATGCTCTCTGACATCTTGTGGCTACCATACTCACACTGACCTATCTAAACTTCTGGAAGAAACTGTAAGTTTTGCAAGTGTAAAAATTCTGTGGTTTTTTTTTAAATCTTGCCTGAATACACACTGATCTTTGTAGCTGGTAGCTATAGCTAGTAGTAGTAATTCTTTTGGATGTAGAAGTCTGCAACTTGCTTAACTTTGTAACTTTTCTCCAGGACTAGATGATCTTGCTCTATAGTCTCTGCCTGTGGTTCACATCTCTGACTCCCTTTTGATCTGGTTTGAGATATACAACCTGGTAACAGCCAGCCCAAAATATCACTTCCTGTGGGGTTTTGTGCTTGTGATGAACTTACTGACACAAGGCCTGTTTGTAAACCTCCAGTTTTGAGTGCTCAGGCTAACAGCAGCCCTAGCTGCAGTGGCATTCTCTGTGGGTAACTCAACAAGGAAAAGGGTCCCAGTGAGGTTTTACAGCACATGTTGTGGGGGAGCATGTTGAAAAAATGTCTTATGGTCTTTAACCTCTTCTGTGGTCAGGTTCTTTATAGTGTTAAATAAAATGGGAAAGGTCCACTCTCTGTATCCAACTGAAATGGCATAACACAAATTCTTTCATCCTATTCACAACAAGGAGCCATGTCCAAAGTGTCTGTTGGGGCAGGCAATCCATGAACCAAGGCATCCTTGCTGTTTTACTCCAAACTCTGCCAGAAGTTCTCTGGTGCGAGTTGGTCAAACCTGGACAAGCTTACATCACCCTCAGCCATAACAGGTAGCAGAAGAGCTAATGCAGCTCTTGTGAGTGCACCACCATTGTCCTAAGCCTGCACTTCAGCCTGAAATGCGGGAAGGAATTCCCTGGGTCTGAGGGACTGGTGTGAATTAGTCCACTCTCAAGGTTGCTTTTCCCCTAGAAATGCCTCTACTGGTTTCAGTAGAGACCTAGAAAGGATGAGTTCACCAAATAAATTCACATCCATTCACTCCTACGCAAAAAATTCCTTGCTGGTAACCCAACTCTGACTGTGGAGAATTTAAAATATACAGGAAATTTGTCAAGTTCACTTTGGTTATTGGAGCAATGTAGAGAGGTAGAATTGAATGTGGGTACCAACTCAAAACTGTTCCAGGCAGTGAAATAGTGATATGAAGATGAGTGCTACCTCACGTGTTACTTTAGCTTCTTCACTATAAAAAATTTGCAGGATAAAACGACAACCAGTTAAAAAAGACCCCGAACAACTAAAACTCAAAACACTGAAGTTGAAACATGCATTCTACAACAGATTAATATTAAGATTAGAATTAAGAAATTTGGAAACTATAATCATTTAATCATGACTTATAAGACTAATTTCCTGCATGTCACTCCCAGATAATAAATACTTTTCTTTAGGCTTTGAAAAGCTGTGGAAAAAAAAAAAAGTTAATTTAAGGCTCATTAGTTTATTTTTAGTAGCTTAAGATCTGAGGGATTTGAAAACATTTCCCTTTTCTAATAGAACATGCCTTCCTGTATACCAAGGATATCCACTGACCTCACTCCCTCCTGGAAGGTGCCACTGATCCATGACAGAAATCCTGTGAGGGCTTTGAAAGCTAAATAGGAACCAGAAAAAAGTATTATCATGCATAGCTGGTTATAACATTGGAAATAAAGTTCAACTGTGAGTTTGGGGGGAGATGGAGTAGTGCCTGAAACAAACAAGCACTTCCCGTGTTTGCCTGGAAGAAGCCAATCTTCCCTGTGCTTATATAATAAGAACATTAGTCGTTAATTTGCCAGTAGCTGAAAGGGATTTCTGTTTTTAGCTCTGGGTCTGTGGCAACTGTTTTGTTTTAAGTGAAAATTAAATGGGAACATACAGCTAAAAACCCGTTGAGCCATAATTGAAGTGCATTAATGGTAATTACGTCTTTCTTTCACTCATCATTTTGACAGAGGAATCCATTACTCCTCCATCTCCATGTTTCCACAAATTATTCTTCCCTGTGGATGTGCAGTGACTGAAGGAAATCATGGCTTTGTTCTATACGTTTTTCCTTAGTGCAAGACTATTCTCCCTGAACTTCCCTGGGGATACAAATGAAAATATCAATAAAATATGTAAACAGTTTACTGCTTTAATAGGGAGAAGACGAAGAAGGCATCAAGTATCAAAGTGAAACTGTGAATGGTTATTGGGAGGTGTAACATGTTTGATATTGCTTATAGCCATAAATTAATTGCACTCATTTATTTTAAGATGCTTATCTCACCAGTCAGAGACACTTCTCTGAGACAGTAATTTCACTAGGTAAGATTCTTTTAAGAGTTCTGTTACTCTGAGCATATTTTCATCTCTTGGCTCAAGATCTTTTCAGATGTGCTGTGGTAGTCAAGGACACTGAATTATCCCCACAGGTCCACGGCACCATCCTTGGTTGACAAACTTTTGTGGACTAATGTAAGGAAATATTTATAAAAGACATAGAAAAGGTCTCTATTGCTATTCATAAAGTTATTTTATAGCTAGAAGAAATCTGTAACCAAACTAATTTTCCTTGCACTACAGACTGACATGAGGTAAATTTCATCTAGGCAATAACCAAAGAAAAACTCTTTTCCTTTGAGAGCAGTCTCAGGCACCTTTCATTAACATACTTCCACTTCTGTGGAGAGACTGAATAGGGCAGAATCCAACAGCTATTTCTTCATTTGCATTTGAAGTTTGCAAAAAAGTTTTGTATTGAAGTAGCAATAAAATAGCAACCATTTCTGAAACCGTCATATAAAGAAACCATATAACAAATAACCATAAAAATAATAAATAACCATAAAATGAATTCTGGGTATTCACGCAATTAAAATTAAACATGCAATTAAGTGGGTTTTCTTTTACTTTATTCGCTTATTTAAAGATAGTGATGAATCTTTAAAATTAATAGGTTTTCTACCATATTATCACCTCTCACCCTAAGAGTCCATTGCTATAGGTTTTTCCAGGCCTACACTGAAATGTTCTAGAAGGAAGTCTTTCCTTTGCCACAGATTTTCCATTGTTTTGCAACTTCCATCAATGACAATTCTACAATGATAAATAGGAAGTGTTCAGATGATATCACCACAGGTATGCTTCATTTGTTTCTCTAGCTACATTTTATTCATATAATTACATCATTTCTTACATGAATATTAGCTTTAGATAAAAGATGGGAAACAAATTCATAGACAGGAAAAATAGAATGAAATGAGTGGGGGAAAGGCTTTTGGATGCCTAATCAACTAATCTTATTTAATTTCAATAGGAGATAAACGTTTAAGTCTGGTACAAAATTTGTTGCTTAGTTACTAAGATACAGTATAGATGCATTGCAATCAGTCTTACTTGTTTAAGAGATAAGTCTTTCACTTTCTTAGTCTCAGAACCTGAAGATTTTGCAGAATCTATTTAGTTACATATTTTCCTGTGAGATCCTAAGAAAATTGTCATTATATGTTACTGATAAAGTAATACTGGCAAATTTCTTAGATGCTCTGAATTACATCCTTTTACAAGATGAAGTTACTCAGCATAATTCTTTTTTTTAAAAAAAGCATATCCTGTTCCACAGACACAGGTCTCTACTGGTGCAAAGAAATGGGAACGGTGACCTGAGGTTTATCCTGGGATTCAAATAATATCAAGTAAAAATATTTTATAACACAGGATTATCAGAATCATAAAATGGCATTAAGTTGGAAGGGACCTTGAGGATTATCCTGTTCCAACCCTCCTGCCATGGGCAGAGACAACTTGCACTAGACAAGGTTGTCCAGTGCACCTCTCCTGTGAAGACAGGCTGAGAGCTGGGGTTGCTCAGCCTGGAGAAGAAAAGGCTCCAGGCTGCACATAGCACAGCACCTTCCAGTACCTGAAGGGGCTACAAGAGAGTTGGGGAGGGACTTTTTACAAGGACAGGACAAGAGGTAATGGCTTAAAACCAAAAGAGGGTTTAGATTAGATATTAGGAAGAAATTTTTTAATGTGAGGATGGTGAGGGATGGTACAGGTTGCCACGAGAAATTCTGGCTGCCTCATCCCTGGAAGTATTCAAAGAATAATTTCATAGGTTTGAAACTTATATTCTTTGGGCTGTCTCCACTGCAACAGAAATGATTGGATCTCAAAAAACATCGTATCTCGTGGTAGCTTCTCCAGGCTTCCAATCAACTACATCCAGCTTAAAAAAAAATAATTCTGTAAATCAATATATTACTAAAAAAATTGACACTCTTGATTCAACTTTTAATCGATTGGCCTGAATTATCCCAACAATACAATGATATTACAATACTGCTAGAAGAAAAATTGAAAGACAATATAAAATGGAAAGAAGTTAAGGAAATGCTACTCAGCTGAAATTTCAAGAAAATTTATAAGGCATGGGGATGGCTGAGACCTCAGGACAATGTAAACTAAAACTGTCCTAAATCTGAAAAATGCTCTTAAGGGCAAAGCTCTTGCCTGGGGAAAATGTGGAGTCCTGAGGCAGGCTGTTCTTTCAATGTTCTGCCTATTGCAAAATGGTTTCCTAATGCCATTCTATCGTTCCCTTGTTACAGGATCTATCATACAAGTGTTAAGTCATAGGTTAGACTTGATGATCTCAAATGTCTTTTCCAACCTAGCTGATTATGTGTTTCTGTGGTGTGTTATCTGTTTTCTGTCTCTAATGAGTGTGGACAGTGATAGCTCTCTTTTTGCCTATATGGCTATGTTCTTCTCAGTTTTATTTTCTTTAGACTACGCAACCTCAGTGCACTTACATTTTAATTTTATTTTTTAGATCTTCAAATTTTGGTTTCTAGGCTTCCTATTTTAACACCAACAATCTGAGCAAGAAGATTTTCTCATGTTATGTCCCCTCTAAAGAAGAAAGAGGTTATTAAAATTCAACTCATTAGTTGTATTACTCTTGACTCAGAGAACTGGTGCACAACCATCACTCTCCTTTTTTTCTTGTCTCTTTTTCATATTGGGGTTCATTATAGTGAGATATAGTCTTTAAAAAAAGACTGCACATGGCACTCAGTGCCATGGTCTAGTTGAGGTGTTATGGCTGGTTTGGGATCAATGATCTTGAAGATCTCTTCCAACCTAGTGATTCTGTGTGTGATTCTGTATGTGTGAGATGCTCTTCCTCTTTTGATGCTTTTCTCTTTCCATAGGTAGCCTATGCACCTAGCTCAAAAGCTCTTGAGTTTTTCAGTTAGACCAGACTTTTAGTTGTTTTGGCCAGGGATGGCAACAACTCTGAACCTTAATGTGGTCCATGGAGCTGCCTGGTACATGACTATACCACTTCATAAAGGTCCATGTACCAGACCAGACTCTAGCAGTAAATACCTCTCAGTGCAAAGTATGTTTGATTGCATAAAGGGGCAACTACATGAATGGTTTATTCATACCTTCTCTCTTAAAGCTTGAACTCTTGTCAAGAGGGAGCTGGTTATCCCCAGTTAGCCCTCAGAATAACACAGTTGTATTGCTTTGGGGCACTTGTGGGGTAGATACCAGTTTTGTGATTGTCTCCCAGGATGAATGGGAAGGTGCTCTGGAGCATAAGCCCAGTGCAGGTGGCAGTGCAGCATTTCACTCTTGCTGAGAATTTAGTCCCTCTAAAACTTTGAAATGTGTCTTTGCAGGTTATGTGCTTTATTTTCACCTGAGGTTATTTCTTTCCTAAAGTTGAAAGGTTATTTGCAAATTCTTAGCTAAATCAAGGGAAATCAGATGCCTTAAATCTGAATCTCAGGGTGGTTGCTTTTTGTAAGCTTCCAAACACCTTTCAAAATATTTTGGTATCAAAATGTTCCTGCTCTTCTGACTTCAAGCTTTTGAAGACTGTTCTCTTAGTGACAATGGCAGAACTAGAGATTTAGCAGAGCTGGAGTAAATCATCATAAAATAGTTACCTCATTTCCCACATGCTTGTACCAGGCAACATATATTTTTTCCTGGTGACATAGGATAAAGTTAATTTTTTTCTTTAGGTTTAAGAGACAGATATTATATATTTCTCTGTATATACCTTGTTATAAATAGAGAAGTGATACCATAAATTTCCTTTTTTTACATTGAGCCTCCTTGCCTTACATATCTTTTTCCTCACCTACTGCAGTTCCTCCAGGAAATAAATTTCCTCCCACAGTCGCCCACACTCCTTCTGTCCCACCAAACAATACAAGTTCAATTACATCATTACATGAATTAAATAGAAAAATAAATAAATAAATATCAACTGCAACATTCTGCATTCAGTATACTCAGAACAGACTTCCAACACCTAGTTTAACAGTATCCATTTTCACAGTATTTCATCTTTCCAATGTTTTGGTCTCTCCCTCAGCACAGATATATTATGTGCAACCTACTAACAAGGACACTGGAAGAGAGCAAATAAGGGCTGGAGTTGAGTTACCAAATTCCAATTATTTTACAAATCAGAAGAGATTTTTTGCTGTTAGTTCCAGTGTTGATCCTCTTTACATTGTTTTACCTCTGCATCAAAGTGAATTTCAAATAAAGGACCTCCTTAATTTGAAGTAGAAAGAAAGCCTAAAGATTTTCTGTGGTATCTTCTACTGATTGTAAAAGAAAAAAGAACTTTCTTGGAAGGTAAGCTAAAGTCAGATTGATTTAAATTATTATCCAATATTTTGGATATTGGATATATTCCAATATTTGGAATCCTAGGCTGCATTAACACCCCTGTAGCTTCAATTCCCTAAACTCTATATGCTTAGTCTAAGCTTGTCATCTAGGCTGTGGTCCGATCAATAGGTCCTCTGAGGGTGTGAGATGACAGTAATCCAGCTGTCAGGGATTTCAGGAGGTTTGCAAGTGCTGCTGAGTAATTATGTCTGCTAATTGCTAAGAAGGGAGAGAAACAAATCATAATACTCTATATCCACCAGGCTGTCCCACAGATACTCTCAGGTATTTGTCTATCTGACACAGGGTTTGTTCAGAGGTTCATCTGTCCAAGGCAATGTCATCTGAGAGAGGTGAACATCTGAGATCTAAAGTTGCTCTTTTGTTATTTCAGTCCTCAGTCCTGATGCAATAACCTGAGGAATTTTTTGAATTCAATCATGCAATGTAAACGTTGCTGCCTATTGATTTCTACCAGTGACTCCTAAATTCAAGTCCTGCTACTTGACTGCTGTGAGGTGAGGGCCTGAACTGACACCTAAATATTTAGTGGGCTTGGCTCTGCATGTAACACCTGAAATGTAACACAGGGAGGTTAGCTGAATCTGCAATGATACTAACAAATACTTTCATAACTCTCCAAGATTTTGAAGTATGAAATTAAGTCCTATACAGAGTGAAATTTTATGGTACACTTTGAAAATCTTAAAACTATCTGCTTATGCAACAAAAATGTCATACTGGTGCATTTTTTGACTGTTCAGATAAAAGAGAAAAAAAACCCCCTTCTTCATCCTCTCTATGTTAAGAGTCAAAAACCCCCTAAAATCCCTGTTCCACAGGAAAAATAAAATCTTGGTTTTGGCACCAAAATTGTCTTAATTATACTTTACACTTGACAACTATTTCCTTATAATCTAAACCTCTGCTCCAAATCCCATAAGCACAAAACACAAAAATGAAGCTGATTTAGTGCACCAAATGATTTTTGTTCTCCAGCACAAGATGAATAAAACTTAGTGTTCCTGTAGGTCAAAACCCACACATTGTAGCAGACTTCTTGTAAATCTTTTAGATAAGTTTAGGATGGCTGCTGTTATTTTTGTAACCTCCCTTTGAACCATAACTTCCCCATCAGGTACTTCATATTCTACCTCAGAGACATAAAACTCCCAAAAGCAAAACTATTTCTTTCAGCTCTTTTACAGTACAAAGCAGCCATCCAGCCATCCCTAGGGTCATGCAATATTGCTACCTTTTGCATCAGTACTTCAGAAGACAGAGCTCATTGCTTGTAATTTTTCACACTTAAATTGACTGAATCTACTTGGAGGAGCCACAGGCTGCAGGTCGTTTCAAACAACGGCACAGGGGCACATACAGATTGTCTGCCAGCTCAGTTGTAAGCCTGGAAATAAACCCAGGCACCCATTATATGGCTAATTCAGTGTTCAGGGCAGAGAGCTGAGCTGTAAGATAAGTTGAGGACTGAAGAATAGACTTAAACAAGAAGCTGAAATCAAGAAAGTCAAAAAGGTGCCTATTGAAACCTCATTGCTATTTTGTACGTGTGCCTATTGAAATCTCATTGCAATTTCGTACATGTGACTAATATTTCTGTGCTCTATGCAAATGCATATGTGTTTGGGGTATTTTAAAGGCTGCATAACAACTGGGTAAACATTTTTCAACTGGGAATTGTGAATTGTCCATTTTCTTGCTTTCTAGGAATTTTGTGGACATAAAAGTATTAAAAATCATGAAATGTTCGAGTTCTGTAGTGCTGGATTCCATGCTATTGGTCTCATTATAATTTCATATTATGGAGAAATAATCATTGTCTTATTCACTCATAAATCAATGTTACACTCTGGACAGCCCTTGCTTTATTTCTGTATTTATTTTTTCTTTAAGAATTAGTAATTTTAGCTAGCATCAATTACCTGCCTCATAAAATCAGCTCCAGAGACATTGATCAGATCAAGTTAAATAGGCCTATTACCCTGGTCCAGAACAAAATGCTTCTTCCAGCCCCTCTAAACTCAAATGGTCGCTGTTTCTCTTTGAAACTGAACTCCAACCTCTTGGCTTCTTGATGTGCTTCAACAGTCTAGAGGATGGTGAACTCCTCTAGACTATGTGTGCCATGTCTTCTCTTCTAGCTTTTCCTCTTGAAGACTGTGAGATAGATTTGGACCTCCCCAGGTGAGGCGGCTACCAGACAAGGAATCCACTCCTGTTTCCAGATGAATAGTCCAACATCAGGCCAAAAAGCAAAATACGTACTCTCTTTTATGCCAGTGGTAGTTTGTTGGGCAGAAATGGCCATTGCAGTCTTCCTTACTTTTTGGTGACCTTAGGTTTTTGGGTTTTAATAGCTGCATCTCAGACCGGATTGCCTGGAAGACTTGGGTGTCCTTATTTCTATACCACAAATTGCTTTAGGTAACCACTAGGCACCTAAATATTCAACAAACATTGCCATCCCTGTTGCATTTAATAAAAGGTAGCACTAGTTTTTAATGGTCTAACCCTTATGGACCACCTAGTCTGTCAGCAAGTAGGTGGGGTTTGTTCCAGGGTTCAGCCTTTTTCTGGAAAAGCTGCAGTGGACAAGTGATTGCTATTGGGATCTCACACCAGTTTTAAACAGATTTAGAAACTGTGCTGAACCCGACTCTCAGAATACTTACTCCACAATGGGGTTTGGTTTTGTTTAAGGTATAAACTAAACCCCAGATCTTCTCCAGAATTCCTATGAGAAACATAAAGGTATTTTTGCAGAAATGACAAATGACAAAGTCACCTTTTTAATATCAAAAAACAAGAATGTGACTGTGATAATTTTAACATGCTGGGGTAGTAGACTGGAGGCAGATTTGTCAAAACTACTTATTTTACAGGGTGACATTTAGCATGAACAGGTTAGCAAACGGCTTGAATTTGTCTAAAAGAGAAAACTTGAACAGTGAGAATAAACACCCCAGCAGAGATGAAAGGAATATTTAAAATTGGGTTCATTAAACTGCAATTATGTCTTCTACTTTTGGTTCTCAGTGGCTTCAGTGAGACCTTTGTAGTGCCCACACTCAATCCCCCACAGCAAAAGAAAAAAAAAAAGAAAAATAAAAAAGTATTTTAAACTGCTAAAAGCTAAAATCTTGTAGTTATACAGCCCTCAATTTGCATCAGGTCTTATAAATTTTACTTTGTCCTTATAAATCAATCCACAACAAGAATCTCAGACTGGATGAATCTGCAGAAAATTCATAGACATAATCATGTTTGTGTGTACAAAAATGTTTTAAGTCACATGAATTATCCAGAGCTTTTTCCTGTGCTGCCTTGTACCCAAACATATCCTTTGGTGTCAGGGTTTCTACTTCCAGACTACACTGCTTATCTAAAGTAACCAGAGCAGGTATGTCCCATGTTTCACTACTCCATCCACTTCCTCTCCACCAAAAGCTGGCAAAGCCAGTTCCAAGTCTCACATTCATCCAGCAAGGGGGAAACTTCCTATGACTGGTTTCACATTCAGTTTCCTGTATATTTTCTGCAGCGATGCTCATCCAGAGAAAGCTATTTACTAAGTAAAATTAACATTAAATGTCAAACATACGTGCTGGGATACACAATTGAAAACAAACCACTAAATTGCCAGAAAATTATGTGCCAATGCCTTAATGTGAGACAGAGTATCCACCCAGCAGCCTTCATGTCAAGCCCACTGGATCACAGGCAGCACTCTGCACCTTTGTAAACCTTCTTCATTTCAGCAAGATTTACCTCAAATGAACTCAGCTACAGTACAAAAAAAAAGCTATCATAAAATCACACTGTACTGCCTGCTGAAAAAATGATTCAAAGAACAGCTCAATCTGTTCTTAGCTGGAACAAATTGTTCAAAGAGCCAGACTGGTTCAAAATTAAATGCACCATTAATGTGGAGTGAACAATTCCCCAATAAAATGCTTGTTTCTATCATTCACTGCACTGATTTTACTTGTGCATAAATGACAAACTCCATATTAGACATCTAATCACCAAAGTGATGCCTCTCAAATAATAAGTAAAATAAACATTTTCTCAGGTATTTTCTGCTGCAAGCTCATATCTGACACAGTGAATGCATGCAACTAAAGAACAGGAGATGATGTACTATCCTGCCTGTTGAACCCCCTAAATGTATGTCCAAGGGTTTGAATGTGTCAGAGGGGTATTTGTCTGTGTTCCACATTATTTCAACTCCATTTGCAGTTTGCAGTTAGAGAGGAGGGAGTTTAAAATGGAAAATGACAAAAACACAAGTCAAATAGAATTAGAAACAATTGTCCATTTATACATAAAAGTTACTCTTAAAATTACATTAATTGAATATAAATCTAGTTCAGTTTTGTTTACAAATCATGGTGTATCATAATTAACTTAGTTATGCAGCTGGATTAATAGAATTAGTAACAATTGAGATAAAATATTGATAACTTTGTTTACCTGAGACACTGAAATTTAGGCTATAGTTTATTGTAGTTTGGAAAGGCGGCTTGGTGAACCTATTGATTTCTAGGTAAATTTGTGTGTTTATTTGTTTGTTTTTTCTTCTCAGTTTGAGAAAAGAAAAGTCAACAGTATACAAGTGCTCAGCACTTGTAGATGATCTAGAGGATAATTAATTAATTAATTAGTTATGAGAAAGACATTTTCTGTGATCTTACCTTTCTTTTAGAAATATGAATTCAAGTAACTACAAGGAAAAGAATACCCAACACAGTTTCATCTCTTAATTTTAATGAAAATTGAACCAAGAATTAGATAGACAATTGAAATTCCATCACAAATTGTCTTTTCATGGCAAACAAACACATCCAACAAAATCACTTAGGATAGGAAGGTACTGATTTTGCCCTATATTTTTTCACAAAAGAACTCCTCTAAGGACAAAGTGTACTGATGTTGAATTATTATGTTCCCACTTTCTGAAAATAATGTTTTGACTTTTCACTTGGGACAAATTTTTATTGAGAGATTTATTAGATTTTACATATGATACAGAAATATTGCACATAAAACTACACCTAAATATCCAAATGTATACTGAAAATCAAAACTAAATATGCAAATCAAAATATTTTGAAATTTTTCTTTGTGTAAAATCTTGGATTTTATTTTAAGTCAGTGCAAACAAATTCCTGAATTACCACATTTACTATTAATAAACCTCATTTAATCTGTCTCTGAAAGGCAGATGTCTGCTGAAAACTCAGCTACTCAAGTTCTTAAAGTCATGATAACAATGGGGTGTTAGTTTACAACTGGTTTTGGCAGCAATCATCAGAGAATCAGTTGAATACATTAACAGAAGTCTTCTGCTTTAATACTAAGTTCTAAATTTCAAGACAGTGAATTCTGCCTTAAAACAAATAGAGAGAAAAACTGGGCATCATAACTGTGAAAACCAAGTCAGGAAAAGCATTTTTTGTCAGACTGAAGCAAAAATATACTTATGAGATACGTGGGCAGCAACAGCCTTATATACCATTTTGTTCTGTGGCTTTGGTCACGGCCACCACTGTAGATGGAAACACTTTCTAAAAGAAAGTGTTTCATGTTTAGCTCTGATACATGCAAACATTTGCATGCTCTTGTAGTGATGTGCATAAATACTTGTGTGCGTGAGCCTGTGTACTCCCTCCAAAATGTGTTCATTCTACTATTTCTGCATCAGTTGTAGGCTGTGGTGAAACCCATGCTGTGACATCATGACTATTCTGCCTCCACTTGAGATGTCAAATAATCATCATACTGAAGTCAAACTCGGAGATTAAATTAATCAATGTCGTGGGATAATTACTGAATTAACACTATGGTCTTCTCAGAATGAGTAAAAGCCCATTCATAATTAAAGATCCAAGTAAACAAAGCTATTTGAATATTGCTATTGCCAGTAGTGTGGGAGCAATGGAGCAATTGAATGCTGGACACAAGAACATACTGACTCTGGGCAGGAGCAAGGGGTGTGACCCCTGTGCCTTTGCAGTGCCACGTGAGTAGCAAAACCTTTGCCAAGGGCTTCTCATTAAAGACGTGGTTCTGGCACCTCTGTGAATGTCAGTACCAGTTTGCTAACTTGGAGTGAGTGTGAACTCCCGTGTGACTGTTTCTGAAATTCCAGTGGCATCTTCAGAAAAGGGGGGAAAATAACAGAGTTTTTTATCTTCTGTGCCCAAGGGTGAGTAAACAGGTGATTCTGTCAGCATGACCATAAAAATTCTCTCTAGCTTCAATAATAGTGGCTTTTGACATGTCTGAATGAAAAGTTCTCTTTGTAATCACACTGTAACTAATAGAAATTCATATTTCCTGTTTGGTCCTTTTCTTACGTGACACTGCAGTCTCTTTCCTTTTTCAGGGTCCTTGTTGCTCAAAAATGTCAGTTTCCCAAGAAAAACCCACAGTGACAGGATCACACTTACAAACCATGTGCCTCTGCACATGTCTCCACTGAGGCTGAATTCAGTAGGGGTTTTACTAGTGCTTATTCCTGGAAATATTGGGCAGGATTTTATTTTCATCTTGAAAAGCAATCTTTACAAAGGGCATCAACCTCTTTGCCTTAACTTCAGTATAAAATTGCAGTTTCCTCATGTGGGAAAATCAAAAATTCTTTTCCTACCAGTTATATGTTTAGGGCAACATTTTCTTAGGAGATCTGTGGAAATTACACGTAGGTCAATGGAAGCTGTGTGCAATCAAGGATAGAATTAGTTTCCCAATGCAAAATGATAATGGGCTATTTTATTTTTCTTCCTTTAACTTTGAACATTATGAAGTTAGAAAAGAGATCTCCTTTACCTTTTGTCAGGACAAGCATCTCACATTTCCTTAATGAGCTCTTAGTTTTATTGGCATAACACCATTATATGGAATAATCTTTCAGAAAGAAATCTTCAATTAAGTGACTTTCCTTCATATGTTTTTACAAGAGCCAGTGATACATTTCCCTTCCACTGTTCACTTCAGCTGTGTGTTTGTCTAGACCTACCCAGAACACACTTCATTTGTACAACTGAAATCCATTTTTTCAATAACAAGAGAAGTGGAGCATGGGAGAAACCAGACCATAAAACTAACCATGCATGCAGGACACTAAAAGGAGATTTCTTCAAGGTAGACCAAAGTTCCCAGTTCAATCCTGCAGACATATTCCTTGCACAGGAGTCAAAAAAAAAAAAAAAAAAAAAAAAAAAAAAAAAAAAAAAAAAAAAAAAAAAAAAAGACAAGAAACATAGCACGTTGCAAGACATCAACAGATAAAACAAGTGAATACTTAGACAACATCTGCCCTGTAGAGTACATGTTCCAATACAGAATTTCTTGGCTTTAACACTTAAAGCAGAAGCTAATGGTAGAAAGCTGCAAAAATTCTAGAATAATTTAGGAAAGTCAAGAAATAAGGATCTCCATGTGATGACTGAGAAGAAAGAAAAGACTGTCACCAGAGCTGAACTTTCATCCTACTAGCTTTGAAAAATGAGTTCTAACCTCTAACTGGACTCAGTCCTCCAGCCTGGTTTTATTTTCAGGATTATTTTCTATTTTTATGTAACATAAAATGCATAAGCAGTACACAGTACTAGACTTTCCTTCTTGGATGACAGTAAGACCAACACAAAGACTGAGATTTTTCTCTTGCTTATGCCAGGTTCATTTTTGTGGAAAAGTTACCCAACCTCATAAATAGGGAGGTTGATGTTCCAGCAGAACTGGGTTGTAACTTCTATAACTGGAGAGTTTTTCTATAAAGGGAAGAAGCTGACTTTGAATCCATTCAGACTGAGGAAGACGCAGAATCTGAGTCTTCCATTCTGATGTCAGTCTTTCAGTCCTTTGTAACTATCAGCTACTCCGTGAGGAGCAGAGTTCTATGTGGTCTGCATATATAATTGCCCAGATGAGGTGCACAGTGATCATTTATTTCACCCTCCAAATCTCAACTTGATAGTGAACAGCTCAGGGTTGCATTTACAAATCCAGACTAATAAATGAGGCAAAATTTTAGATAATGTTGATTTGATGATGTTTCTGACTGACTATGGTGTGTCCCTTTTTTCAGGCTTTCAATCTGCTTCCCTCAGACCTATGAGCCCTGAATTAAGTCAAGAAACTGAAAGATAATTAATGGTGCAATTTAAAGCACAGCACTGCTGAGATACAGTGCTGGTGGAGAACACAAATCTGCCTATGACATAAAGGCATGATGCTCTCTTAAATACTTCTAGTCCTCCTTGTTCCATAATATATTGTGTTTTACTCCATCACTCTCATAGATGATGCAAACTGAAATAATTTGCTGTGTTATTAAGAGCAGTACTGTTACTGGGCTGCTCTGTGGTAATCCAGGGGCATGGAGCTGTAGCCCACCAGGTAAGGTTAAATGCTGAATTAGCTGCAAGTAATAAGGTTTATCCAGACCTATAATAACCCAGACCTCTGTCTGTCTGCTTGAAAATTCATTGCTATAAAATAACACACATTTATGAAAATCATTGCTGGGGACATAAATAGATTAAGAGATTATTCCTCAATATTCTTTAATATGTGTTCCTCAGAATTTATTAGATTAAATTATTTATATTTAGTATCATAAGAAGCTTAAATACATTTAGTATTATCTAAATTTCATTGACTTTTTCTTAAATTTTAGGAGCATTCTTGTGATGGGCTTTTTCAAAAAAAGAAAGTTGTTGATTAGCTTCATTTGATGTCGACTAATTTAATTTTCAGCTTTACAAAGCTTTTTACTGATGGAGCACATTTTGGAGAAGTTCTGATACTTTAACCTATTATTTCCTTTGTAGACCATACAAAAGATTTGTTCACTGACGGTTTTTTAGTCCACTGGGGATTCTGCCCTGGTGTGATATATGTGTTTTTATACCTGGAGGGTATAAAACCTATGCTTAACTTCTGAGCTGTGGTGATATGGGTCTTGGTATGATATTCTTTGCATTTCCAGAGATAGAATGTCTCTTCCAGCTTGCTCTCCTTGCTGAGCCACCTGGTGATACTGTGCTCTGGTCTCCAGCAACACTGCTTGCATGAGCCTCAGGGAGCAGATGGGGCATTGCCCTGTCATCCATATGCCAGAGTTATGCCCTGTCATCCATATCCCAGACACTCAATCTCTGCTGAGAGTTAAGTCTGTTCAGTCTGCAGAAGGGAAAGCTCCAGGAAGACCTTAGAATAACCTTCTAGCACCTGAAAGTTGCTGCAAGAGAACTGAAAAGAGACAATTTAAAAGAGGGTGCAGTGATAGGACAAGGGGGAATGCCTTTAAGCCAGATATTAGGAAGAAATTCTTCACTGTGAAGATAGTGAGACACTGAAAGAGATCACCCAGAGAAACTGTTGATGCCTGCTCCCTAGAAGTGCTTAAATCCAGGTTGGATGGGCTTTGAGCAATCTGGTCTATTGAATGGTGTCCCTGTCCATGGCAGGGGGATTGGAATTAGATGATCTTTAAGCTCCTTCCAATCCAAACCATTCTGTGATTCTGTGTGTTTATGGCAACTGGGATAGAAGGAAGGAACTATATATTCCATCTGTGTAAATGTAAAGTTTCTGGGTGAGATTTCTCTGTTTTCTGTTTGATGGCTTACACAAATTCACTATACTTTTTTGTGGTATCAATAGTATGTCATGGGAATTAAAGTACTTTTCAAAAATAGTTGTTTTCCCACCTCAATGAACGTATCAGGTGGAGAGCTGAAGTGTGGCATCTTCATGGATGAAATTGTTGCATAAGGTTTTGAGATGAACCTCATTCCCTTTTATTGACCATAAAAAAAAGTGTATGGTGATGAGTCCAAACCTAGAAAAATTACTTTTAATTACTTCACTTAGGGCAGTAATTATAAAGCAAATTTAAATAAATTTGCTTTATAATTTATAAAGCGAATAGAGCACAGATGACTACTTCACCGGGCTGAGAAGCAGCCTTGCAGCAATTTACATTGCTAGTAAAAAGATGGTTACTTTTTAACTGTGAGCTACCTACTGTGATCTGAAGGATTAGTTTTCAAATAGAATTAGAAAGATACTATCATGACTATTAATTTGATACAATTCACATTTTCTCCCCTTGACTGTCAAAGGTCTGAACTAACAGGGTTTCATCCAACTAAAACAGAGACTAACTAAAACTCCTGGGGATGTTAGTAGGATATGCTGCCTGGCAGTTACTCTTGAGAAAAGGCAGTGCTATCACCATTTTTGTACATGCACTAAACTGTAATATAATCATTCTTAAAATGCAAAGGCCTTCAACAACTTGTGGATTCTTACACAGCCATAGAAGCATTAAAGCCAGGCTGCCAGCCTTCAGCACTCCAAATGTGCTAGAACAAATACACAGCAAGGGCACACACACATCAGGTAGTTCTGTGTCACAGTGCTCCCTTGTTGGTTTGCATTCACACTGAAGGGACACAGACAGGCAACTCAGATCTGGAAGGAAATTAATGTTTCTTAGAGCTACGGAATTACAGAAGTGTCAGAGAAGTGGCAGACCTTTCCCTAATAGTCACACCCAAAATAATTTATCCCCCACATCAAATAAAAGGTTTTCTGTTAAGTAGTAAGTAAAGGAATATTAATGGGCCTACTGTTAAATTAAGAACAATATCAGAAGAGGACTTTGAAACGTTAAATTAAATAAACAATCTTTTCAGGACATGGTTTTTCATGCAAGAGTTTTTAAGATTGTGTTTCAGTGAGATAATAAGGTGGCTTGAAGAAAAACAAGCTAGCGGCTTTGAAAGAGCTTAATCTTTAAATTTCTGTTTCCTAGTGGGTAGGTTAGGACTGGAAAGAGCTCCCTAGTTTCACATGTTGGTTTTTAAAACTTCTTGTTAGAACTCTAGCAATAATTGCTGGTAATTTTTGGTTGTAAAAATTTGTGTTTCTAATGTTTGTAAGCTTCAGTATCAGCTTACATTTACTGGGAGTAATGGTGATTCTGTCATGTCAGGACAGTGGATTAATGACAGCTGATACTCAGTCTTCCACATCTACTTCTGTGAAAATAACTTGAAGGTGACTCAGAACTTCAGTTGTAAACTAAGAGGAACTAGGAACAAGCCCTGCTAGGATTATGATTTTCAGCTGGTGGGGCTCTTTTTCTTCTCCTAGGACTTACCTCTGCTTTGAAAAATAACGACACACAGTTGGGTTCCTTATATAGCAAATATTTTGTAAGACATGTGCAATGTCTTTTTATATGTTCTACACATGTATCTCATTAGAATTTATAAAACCTACTGGTCTTAACAAGATTTCATAAAAGAGCTGAAACAAGCACCTCTGTACATGGAGCACAGCACAGCTCTTGCTTTTTCAAGTGTTCCTGGTTCCTCTTATTTGCATGGGGGAGAAAATAGTGTTGAGCAAATTACATCTTCGATATGTAACTTTCCATGGAAAGCAATGGCACTGCACCTGACATTGCTTTTCAGCAAAAGCACTAAATGTACTAATATCAACCCTAAATATTTCAAAGTCAAACACTGGGCTTCACATCCTGAGCCCTAAAAATTATGCAATTTATTTTTAAAAAGGAGCAATAATATTCATAGGTTTTGTTCTTTGTTTTATATCCCAGCTTCTGAGTCCCTCATTGGCCATATTTCCACAGCCATCCTGGCCAGGAGGGGAGACAATCAATCTCTCAGACATATGATAGGTGTGCTCAGAGTCATGTGGTGGGAAATCAGTTGTGCCTTCCCCTTCATTCACACACTCCACCCCCACTCTCCATACATTGCCACTGAAACTGGCTCTGGCTAAAAATATACTTTATTTTAACGAATGAAAGCTCTGATTGTCCTAAAATAACATGAATTCCCATCAGGATCAGGGAACCATTGTGCTAAGTGCTGTACAAACACGAGGAGATAATGGACCTGATTCATCCCTGAATTACTCTGGTTTCCATGGATTTACAGCTGTGCAAGTCAAAGGCAAATGTGATAATGAGCATGCTGCAAGAATGCACAGCTTAAGGCAAGTTTCCTTCTGGCCTAAATCCTTTGAAATTTGTGGAATTAAGGCAACAGATGACTTGATGTGTATTTTAAGGTTACATCTATCCTGAACTAAATTGGACCAGACCTGATTCAGTATTGCTGGTAATTGCCCAGTGCTCTCTCCAAGCGCTTTAGGAGAAAGCTGAGGCTGTGGACCTGCCCAGCTGCCAGTCTGGGTGAAATCAGGATGCTTGGAAAACTAGAGTGGTTTAACGGTGAATTGGGCAGGCCACGCCAACCAGCCTCAGGGACAGGGGTTCAGGTCCTGCTACAGATTATTTACTGGTAGACCTACAGTCCGAAAGTCCTGTTTCTACTTGTAAGAGCTTCTGTTCACATTTAATATCCGTCTATCATACAAGTTTTACCAGAGAATGTTATTTTAAAAAACCCCAAACCACCCAACAACAAAAAACTTACGCCTTTTCCTCTTACATTTTTCCTTAAGTCACTGTTTGTGTCACACTGTTGTGTTCTTTTTGAAGATGTGTTTTGCTGCAGACCAGAGCAGCTACAGCCTGGCAAAGGAGCTGCAGGGCTGCCCAGCTGGGCTGCTGCTGGCAGGTGTGGCTCAGAGCGTGCAGCAGCACTGGGCAGCACCAAGGCACCAGACTTGCCTTGCTCCTGCTGCTGCTGCAGTCCCCTCAGAAAATCCAGGCTTGGTTTACCGTAGTTTTGGGATCCATTTCTGTTGTTTACCCTGCTGCCTTTACAGCACCCACCCGACACTTCATAATCACCGGCAGGTTCTTGCCCTGCCCCAATCCTATGTTTTTTTGCCTTAAAGATCATATCCTGGTACAGTCAGATTATCACTTAGCACAGGTTTACAGGGCACTTAAGCAACTGAGCTCTGGTGCAGATTCAGTGATATTACCATAGTAACTTCCATTTCAACACCTATTTGTGGAGTTACTTTTCCACCTCTCCTTCTCTCTTATAACCAAGTCCTCATGCTCTTCAGACAAATGTAATTCATCAGCAGAATGAGTTTGTCAAGCTCAGTCTGATGCAGGTTTCCTTAAGAGCTTCACACAAGAAGAACTTGTACTTTTCTCCATCCAGAAAAGGTGAGTGGGAAGACACACTCCATGCACCAGAAAAATGCTCAACTTGTCCATGGCACTCTTCATTTTACAGCAGAAGGAACAGAGAAAAGGAAAGTCCTAAATCTGATTTTGTTTTGACAATTCAATCATTAATATTACATTTCAGAATTAGGATGCCTATAATAATTTAGAATGCATTTTAGAAAAGATTTCTAGTAAAAGCAAAAGCCTTTTGACAATTAATGCTGTTTAGATGCTTTGAAACTATCTTATGCTTGAAAAAATACCCTAAGTTCATTTCTGTTGTTCTCAGGGACTACATATTAAATAAAGATCCCAAGCACTAGTCTCTGATAGAGACAATGGATATAACACATGCACATCTGCATGGCTTAATGCCCCCAAAAGAGGCTGGTTGAACACATACTGCCTGATGTGAACGCCTAGTGTCCCGTGCCATGTCTGGGTAATTTCGGGGAAAACACCAGGGCAAAATTGCTTCAGGGAATGTGCCAACTATTTAACAGCATGGATAATAATGTGCCAGTTCTGTTCTGTTTAATTTACTAATACAATACAGGCAGTGAAAGCAGAACTGAGCCAACACAGGCCCTTGTGAAAACCCCTGATAAATTGGGGATAGGCTTCCAAGTGTGAATGATCTGGTCAGACACTGCTCACAAGTCTCTTTCTCAGGCTGGAAAGCAGATCTACATAGGCATCTGAGAATTTTTCTTTTTAGGCATTTGAGATTTTTTCTTTAGTTTTGTTGCAGAACTTCTGTCCAGAGAGCAGATTCATGCAACACATGAGTAAATTCTTCCCATGTAAAAGGGTACTTGGAAAATGTAGATGAACAAATAAAGAAAGGAGATGTAAATATATGCCACTATTTCTTTCAAAGTTCTTTGGTGCCATACCTTTACCACTACCCCCCAAGAATCAACACTCACTCTCTATTTGACCTTCTAATGGCTTTGCTGCCAGTGCAAGTTTGTCTTGGCTCATGGTGGTTACAAAAAAAAAAAATAATTCTGACCTAAAGGTGTGGTTCATTTTCTGAAATAAAAAAGAGGAAGAGATAGTTCAGATTAAAAGAGGATACTGTTTTTTCCTGTGGCAAAGTGAAAAAAACCAGTTACTGCAGTCAGTTTGGAGTACCCTGTTTGGTCCAAACTGTTTCATTTTGCTATATTATTAATTTTAAAATATCCTCCTAGCAGTATTCAAAAATAAAGATTTAGTGCTTAAACGTCTTTAATTTCTCTTTCATTAAAAAAATAGCTAATTGAAATTGAGTATGTAAATAAAAATACATTTCTGAGCACACTGATGGTTGCTGAAGTACTCAAGAACTCTGAGCCTGACTACATACTTGTCAGACACCTGGTCTATTTTACAGGCTTATAATTTTGTTGAAAGAATAGTACCAAACAGTGTGTCCCTCTTAGCATAACTTGCTGCTGAGTTCAAATCCCAAAGAGCAAGTCTTGGTTTTGAGTGCAATTTTCACAGTTGGTGCTTTACAACAGGTCCACTTGTTGATAATCCAGGACCTCTTCATGGCACTTGTATTTACTGGGTCTGTGCTGATAGAGTATATTCTCTTTAATGACTAATTTGTTCAAGGCATTGAAAAGCTCTATGCAATAAGGATGAACAGAGCAAACTCGTGCTCCTCCTAACTCTCTGGTCTAACCTTCTCCTTTTCGTTGGCTCCACTGAATCCAGATAATTTTATTCACAGATATCAGGCTAAAGAAATGCATGCTTTTGACATATTAGATAATGTTTACAAATTTCTGCAGTTCTATTACAATTAACTATTGCCTATATATATAATCAGTTTTACTAAAACAGTGTAAACTCCTCAAGCTTGTTTTTAATTGATTTATTCTGAACCAAAGGCATTTGGTAGAATTTATTCAGCTAAATTAGCCTTCAGGCCATGTTTTCTTTAAATTAGCCCACCCTCAGATCGAACAAGTGTCCATATTTAAAATATTTATGGATAAATACTCACATTTTCAAAAATTTTCTTGAAATTATCAGAAAAAAAACAGAGTTTGATATGGGTTACATCATATTAGGACTACATTCCTCCTCTAGGCAAACATTTGTAAAATCAAATAAATAAAATCATTCTGAGAAGGCAGGAAGTATTAACATCGAATTTTGCACAAACCTCAGGCTGAGGTAGTAGAATGGGGTTTTCCACGTATCCCCTGGCAACTGGGTATTTTTTATTCCACCCATAAGCACAGAACTAAAAAAGCTATGTAGAGAAGATCCACCTCATTTATCCCTCTATTGGATGGGCCTTTACTTAGCACTTTCCTCATTTATTTTGCACAATCAATAAAAAGCAGTATCTGAACTTGATTTTCTTTGTATTCTTAGAACCAGCTTTACCCCTTGTGCAGAATTACTGCAACTGGAGGAAAAATTCTCTTGTCTTTCACTTAAATTGTCTAAAATAAATAAAAGTATCCTTAGGAGGGAAGAGGAAGGTGTCTAGATGACAGGCAAAATAAAGCAACAAAACCTGTTCTTAATTGAAAACAAACCCCAGCTAAATTAGATCAGCACCTTGGGTGGTTTGCAATTTGCATTAATGATTTCAGTGCTTATGGGCTATTCCCCATGGAGAAATGCTGCATGTGAAGGTGCATCCACCAGCAGAGGAATCCACCTCTGGAAAAAAACGCTTGTGAAGAGCAGAAATTCACCACTCAAATTGTGTGGGGAGCTTTTCAGAGATTAGTTTGTCTTGTAGATTCAAAGCTAGAAGAGTGAAATTTTCTTCCTTTATTTCAAGATTTAGCTTTATTTTTCTGAGACACTTTACACAATAGCAGGACCAGATATTCCTTATTCTGGTGAGTTGTCTGTGGACAATCAGAACTGGCTATGCACAAGGTTGGGTTTTCCAGTGCTCAAAGAAAAATGCTACTGTGCAAACTTGTCATGTGAGTAACATTGTGTACCAGAGAACTCCCATTAAGAAGAAAATAAGATCATTAAAATGCAGGAATTTTAAAATCTGGAGCTGTTTCACAGCGCTGTATGTTCTTCTACAAATGAATCATCTAAGGACAAAAACCAAGAGTTTATCTGTGACCTGTAACACATCATGTAATACATGTTTTACAAGTTCCTCATGTATTTCTGATTTTGTTAAAATTAGTTGCAAGAGACAGCTATTTGCTAATGCAGGACAGGTTGTGCAAAACGCACAATCCTTTCATGAAAGTGATGTAGAGTAGGTCTGCAGTTAAATGTTTGTACAAAAAAAATAGGCGTTTATTAAAGGATGTGTCCATCCTAACAAAAATACCTATTTTCTTTTTTCCAGCGAGTACAAAATTAACACAAACCAGACCCTCTGTTGGAGTCAGTGTGTTCTCCTGAGGTCCAATCTTCCTATTTTATGTTATAAATAATATAACATTGTAAATAAAAAGAATGAAAAAAAATTCTATTCAAATAAACCAAATGTCTCAGTAGCTTTTCTCTTGTTCAGTTCGTACGAAGTTACTGCATGTTGTACAAATGGATTAAAATTCATTAGCCTTTTTAGTGAAAGCAGGAGTGCTTCTGTTTTTCCTAATGCAATATAAATCATGAGTAAGCCCAGGGAGTCCCAACAGGGCCAGGCAACAGGAACCAAGAAGATAAATCATCATTCAGTAACTGGAAAGGACCAAAGGGTGACTTTGACATAAGCAGAGATGATTGAATTAATTTTGCCAGTTATGAGTTAATCGATGTAATTCGGCCTTCCTGATCTTCCTGTGGAGTGGAGAGAAACAGACACCTCCTGAAGGCACCTCATTGTACTATCTGCCTCCATTGACTCTTTAGGAATGAGGATGACTAATTGAATCTAGATAACCAAATTGCATGCAGCTAAATTTGGATGAGATCAGTTGCACATTTTCTTCCTTCCCTGTAAAATGCTGAGCACATGATTCCAAAGGATGATTTGAAAGTCCTGCTCTGGCCTCCTGCATGGCTCATTGCACACATCCTCAACCAGTGACACCTCTGTTAGCACCACAATTTCATCCTGAAATTATCTTTTTGGATTGCCTGAAGTACTGAAAGACTAAGAATATGCCACAATCTTAGGCCTCCAATGGTTCAGTAACTCTCAGTGCTACCTCCCCCCCCAACATTTTCTCCAAGTAACCCCCAAACTCCCTCTAATTTGAACTTTTTAATTCAGTAGGAGTATTGAGTGCCTTCAGCCTTATAGAAATTGTCCCTTTGAGATTTGCTGATCTTTTCTCTCTTTCAGAAAATTTCATTATGATCATAGTGCTCTTTAAAGCTGGCAGATTTCTGTATTCCACCATGCATACTTAAGAATATAATTTAATATCTCCAGATTCCATGAGTGTCTTTATTCTGCAGTCTGATTTAGGCCTTTTCAGTTGGAGTGAAGGTAGTAAAAACCTTAGAGCTGACAGACTGAAACACAAGCCCCACCAAAACTGAGGAAGGTAATCTATAAAGTTAATTTCACCTGTCATTTCTTTTATTTTTTCTTTCTTTCCTTTGGATTACTGCCCCATCACATGCAGTATCTTTCTCTGTAATTCCTATTTACATCACAGAAATAAAAAGCCTATCAAAATAATGTTTAGGGAGGTGCTTTACTGAATTCTACATATATATTATGGAAAGATGAAGACATACTAAATTAAACATGAGTAATTAAGTTAACATAGACAATTTCATATCTCATTTTCATGTCCTGTCACACTTCCGTGCTCCATCTTGGCCATTCCCTTCCTATGGAAGGGAATATATACAGCCTTGGTCCTTCCGCAATACAAAATTTAATTACATCAGAAATTAAACACAGGCAGTCACAACCAAAAGGGGTAAAAAAAAGAGCAGTGCAAAAGGAAGAAAAATCCTTAAAAATAGTAAAGGCAAATAATAAACTAAAACTAAAATTAGTTATGCCAAAAAAGTTCTCCCCTTGTCGTAAAAGATGTACTTTACATCTTCCATTGGCAATCAGATAATTCATTTTGCAAATTAAATTTAGAACTAAGACTACTCTCAGTGTTAGTGCCAAACTATTCCAAAGGCTCCAAGCTGGATTCTGAGATAATTTTGCTAACTGATGTTGAAATACACAACAGTGTACAGACTAGGAATGCACACTTGTGGAGCAGTATTATCCCCTATGAGAGATGGAGGTTGCCTGTAGACTTCAGGTACAGTTCTTAACTGGGCAATCCCAAGTGGTATTAAAAGTTTTCACAGCTTAGTTCACGCAATTGCTCAAGTTGGAGTATAAGAGTTTTAATAATTTTCATGAGAAGCAGGATAAAGCCCATAGTTCCAATTTTGATTTCACATCTGGTGCAAAATGCATCTGAAACTACTTACCCAAAACCAGAAAATAAGCTGGTGCCAGAGCAGAAACACCTCAAATCTTGTAAGTCAAACTCTATCACTGAAAGACTATTTTAAAAAACATGATACAAGACTACTTTGTCACTGAAGTTCTTTTATTGCTTTAATCTTGGAGTTTCCACCTTGTGTTTTGCAGTGGATTGCTTCTGCCATGGAGGAAGGTTATACTCACCAGTGGAAAGGAAGCCAACTGTGCAGTTATGAAACACCTCTAATTCATTTCACAGCTGAAACAACCTACAGTGACACTTACTGGATGTAGCACAGCCACCATTACACTTAAAGTAAGTGATTCATGTTGTTTGTAAAAGAATTTTAAACCTCTTGTCCTGCTCCTGACCCTCCTTACAATATTCATACTTCTATTATTTTACAGATTTTTCTCTCCAATCAGCAAAGATGAGAAGTTTCCCTTTCTACTGCTCCTCAAAAGATTAAGGCATGTGAGGACATTTTGGTTTTTATTCAATTAAATGTATTATTTTTTTTAACTAAAGAGAAGTGGGCACAATCATGTGTTTACAGTAAAGCACAGATTCAATGGCAGAGAAGAGATTAGCAGTTTTACAGGAGGATCTTTCATGTCCTTTATCCTTGGCTCATATCATTATCTTCAAAAGAAATCCCCAATTACTTCTCAAATCCTCCTGCTGAAGATTTGTTCCCTTGAATTAAATAGAGCAATATTTATATGCCTCAATTGATGATTTGTTGCAAATGATAACAAATTAAGTCATCAATCATTTCTTTTGCTTTACAAAAAAGCAACCAAACAAACCAGAAACCCCTCACCAAGACTGAGAGGATTCTATACTGAAGACATTGCTATGCTTGTGGCACAGGGAGTAATACCTGAACTGCATCATCTGTGGGTGCAGCAGGCAGGGTAGCTGCAGTAGCCCCCCATTTAGAGAGACTGCAAAAGTACTTGTGGGAATGTCAGTGCCATGCACTCAGGCAGCATCCTGAGTGTCTGCAGTTGCTCACTGATGATGAGCTGGGTGGCTTAAAACCTGTGTCTGCATGACTCTCCTGGCAGAAAACCCAAGATCTGCTCTGACACTCATGAACTTTCTTCAAAGTAGGAAATCTCAGGATCTATCATAAATCCAACGGTTATTACTGAAGAAGCGAGGTTCCTAGGCAATCTGTCTCCATAAAACAATTAAAGTCAGACAGAGGAAGTCACTTTCATGTAAGCTGTAGTTCTTATTACCCATATGTAATTTACAACTGGGTCAAGAGAGTCTGGGAGCCACAATTGCATTCCTGCCCTTCCCGTGCTCTGCAAGGCATTGTTGGAGGGTGTTCCTCCAAAGCTCTGTTTAGAGTGGCTGAGCACTACGGACCAGGCTTTCTGGTTGGATCTATGAATAGACCTCAGACCTGCAGGGTTCCAGTTTGTAGTGCTTGCTGTCTGCTGGAATTTATAGCTCTGAATTTGTGGGACTACCCAACATACTGCATAAGGTGATGATGCATATATGTGAAGGATGGAGCTCATAGGCTCTGCAGTCTAGAGCATAGAAGGCCAAAGACAACTTTTCACCTCTCCAATATGACATGATTCTGGCAAAAGGTTGCCTTTAACACATCTGTCTACACTGCCTGCAGTGTCTTGCTGGACTTGAAATCAGGACTCCTGTGATGGAGACTGGTAGATACATCTGTGTGGTGTCTGTCTCAAAAAAGAATCAGGGGCAGGCTTGGTTCCTGTGGGAGTTTTTACCTTCTTGTTATCTGGTACTTGTCTTCAAACAGCTTGAAGTGAAGTGAATCTGGGCACCAGGGGGACAGTTGAGGCACAATACATATTTACTCCCCAGAAGGCAGCATGTTGAGCAGGGGAAACACCATAAATATAAAGAGAGTCTGAGTCTCAGCACAAGAAAATTCAGCACTTCTTTCAGTGGGGGGCAGATGGAGGAAGACAACTCAGTCCTCAAGAGAAGCCCAGATGTCCGTCAGCTTCTGATTCTGAGTTCATCTGTGAAGGAACTCCTACTAAACCTATGGAGAAGGAATTTAAATCCACTATGGTATCTGTGTAGATACCTTTTCCTGGGCTTTAGGATGTTCCAAAAGAAAGGTCAGCACTTTGGCTGATTCTTCCCTGCCATTTTATATGAAGAATTTAGAACAGAATGTAACACCTTGGCTTATCTCAAATGACTGTGTTAAGAAGAATTTTTCATTCTTCCATTAAAGAAATGTGATTGCTTTGATATTTAAAAAGGGGTACATAGAGTATGTAGGTAATATTTTGTATCTGGCACTGATATGATGGCTGCTGGAATATTGTGTTCAGTTCTGGTTCATGAATAGTACAGAGATTTAGGATTTTTCCTGTTGAATACTGTAAGGGAGCATTCAAAGAATAATGAAAGGATTATAAAAAATGGCAAATAATAAGGAGCTTAACCTGTTTTCATATATTTGGTAGAAGATGGATACCTGCTTCAAGGATAAAAATGTATTCATAGAGTTCTCCAGCCTAATAGATCTAAAGGCTGAAAGCCAAAACTTGAAAAAATTGACTAAAATTAAATGTCCATTTCTCATTTTGAAGGTACAGAAAAAGAATTGCAGATAAGTAGTGGGTTCTAAACCAATAGAAGTTTGAAAATGGGGATCATTCCAAAGACAAAGCTCTATTTTGTTTGATCTAGAAATTACTTAAGAGGTCCTGTGGCATCCATTATGGGGAAGATTACACCAGGTGATGTTCATGGCCTCTTTCGAATGCTCTGTGAAGTAGTATCTTTGGTACCACCATTTAATCTGACAGTTACACTCGGGAATAATTTGGCTTAAGAAGTAGCAAATAATTATTAATTAAGTGAGAACTAGAGAAGATAATAAACAAAACATGCTTTTTGTTTTGAGTTATCTGAACTCCTGCTTATGAAGTAGAAATTAAGATTTTCTGTAGATCTGGCGGGGGTTCAATGGCTATGGAAAATGACTTGAGTAAATTTTATCTGGGTCCTTAAATAGAAAGATAGAAGTTATCCCTGAAAAGCTCCCTAGAACTCACTAGATTCAAAGCTCAGATTTGCTTTTCACATGGGCCTTTTGTGCCTCCAGTTGGAGGGGGAGGGGAAGCAGCAGCATGGGAATTCTAAATTGGAGAATCCTAAACCATGACACAATCAAACCCATTTTATGACTCTATGAAGCTGTTGGACATGTCCTGCTTTCAGAGAAAATTAATCCCTTCTCTACATCTCAGATTGGGGCTTTTCATTTTCAGTCACTGCTTGCTTGATCCAGTGTATAACTATTGCTGCATATTATACAATATTCTACCCTGTACTTTGGTATAATTGTATTTCAGTACATTGGGATTCCAGCTGAGGAGCAGACCCCTATTTTTGTCAACTATAAAGGCTCAGTTTTGCCCCAAGCAAACTGAGTGAAATGTATCTCAGTGAAGAAGTTGGTCTGGCCTTCTTTGCACAAGGAAGCTGTGATTGCTCATCTGATTTTGTGATTTGCTGTTAAGGTCCTAATGTAAGAATTACAGCATAATTTGTTAGACTGGTCTCCTGAAGGTCATTGAGTCCAGCGCTCCAATCCAAGCAATACCAAGCAGAGTAGGTTTGCCCAGGATCTTGTTCAGTCAATTTTCAAGTATCTCCAAGGCTGCAGTTTCCACATTTTTTCTGGACAACCCATTCACTACCCTAAAGGAAAAAGCGAAACAACAAAAAAACCAAAACAACAAAAACAGAAACAAAAACACCAGCCAAAAAAACCCCCAACAAATAAATAAACAAACTGAAATACTAGAAAGTTCAAAACAATCACCAAAATCCCCAAAGATACTTCCCTGGTCATTTACTGTATTTATTCACCAGACCAAGTAAAGCCAAGTAGATGTGAGAACAAGCTTTCATCCTTGTATCAAGATGGAGATAGATGATGTTCATAGCATCAGAATAAAAGGAATTTGATCTTGAAACCACACTTCATGTTTTAAACAGCAGAAAAAACTAGCTTTGGGCCACTTGATGCCAATGTGATGACTAAAGCCTCTGCAACACTTGCTCTATTTCTAACTAAAAGTTTATATATTGATTTTATTAGACTTTTTATTACTGGGGATTTGCTTTCATTGTGAAAAATCAGCTTCTTCTGCAAATGCCACAGGGTTGTTTTGTTTTGTTTTGTTTTTTAGTTTTTTTGGTTGTTTTTTTGATTTTTAAATTTTTATATTAATAATAAAGAGCCTGAAATAACAGTTCAGCAGTGCAAAAAATCTGAACTGCACAGTAAAAATCTCAGCAAGAAATTCTACCCTGATAGTGCCTTACACCGAAACAGGTAAAGTAAAGTCCAAGCAGGTGGAGACACAAGAAATAATGTAATTTGATCATAATAGATTATTATCCAAGACTGAGAGATGGAACTCACCATCTTCTTCCAGCCCAACTCTGTGCCCATGAAAGACTCTCAGAGGAATCCCATGGACATCACCTCTGAAATTCATTCCTCTGCTCCTGAGTGGACAAAAATTCTGCTGATAAAAAAGGAGAGAAAATGGAAGTAATGCAATTAGGTCTCAAGCAGACTAGGTTATTGATCCACTTTTCAATTGTGTACTTATAACAGGAATTTTATCAAGATTTTCTAATGACCAGAATGTTTTACTGTAAACTATATTCAGTGAATGGTTATAAATGTTGGCACAGCATCCCAACACTTTTTTTTTTTTTAATGGAAATAAATAATTAAGGTGTCTCTTGAGAACTGCTTTGTGTTCCTTAAAAGCTCTGGCTGAGAAAGGGGTATCATAAGGAGGTGTGAAAATTTAGCACTACGGTCTTAATTCTGCAGTCATTCCCATGGCTGCTCCAGCTGTTCCAGGCAGTGAGAACTGCACCCTGGAGAACGAGGGCAGGGCAGGAATTAATGGAGCAGTATGGCTTTGCACCAACCAAGGAGCACATCCGATGTGCCTCACACACTAATGGCACCACATAAATAAATAACGACCCCTTCTCCTCAGGGATGGGGGTGGTGTGATAAAGAGTGAAATCCTGGCCTTTTACAGCTCATGCCAGACTTTTCCTTGACCTCAGCCAGGCCTGAATTTCACCATAAAGGGATTTATTTCAGATTTTCTTCTCAGCAACTTTTTGCTATTCTGAGAAAGCATCCCTGGCAGTCAGGGCAGTGAACATTTACACAACTGCAGAGACTCACAGATTTAATGCCCCAGATTGTCACCAGGTGAGTCACTTCAGAGGGAGATCTGTGGCTGTCAATTGCAGTAGCATATTCAACAGGTTTCAAAGGGCTGAACCCAACATTTCCAAAGATAAACAAATTCTTTTTTTGGTGATATAATTCCACCATGGGAATCTCCACATTAAATACACTATGAATATGGAAAGGAGGGAATCTTAGGTGTAATTTTAAATGCAGTTGCACATGGGTCTTGAAGCTATTCCCTCATTATAAATGAATGGTTTGGGTCTTGTCTTGGTTATCTTCCTGAATAAAGCCAGAGCAAAAATGATCCATCAAATTGAAGAAAATATAATTCCTTAAGCAGGACCAGTTAAAAGAGAGATGGTTAATCTCATACACATCTGCCTTTTATTTCCCTACTAAATGCTGAACTAAGCTATCTGGGAATTTTCTGGATCTATAATGAGATGGTTTAACCAACCCTCTGCCATAAGGGTGGGAGCTGAATGTCAGAAAATATCAGTATTATAATTTTGGAGAAGGCATAATGAATGATACTAATGCCTGTAATACACTTATTATACTAATGCATTATACTAATTTCTTGCTTGAAATTATTGCAAAATAAATTAAAGTCATGTCCTAAAGTTCCAGGGAAGTGGAAAGTTCTCTATTACTGAAAAGAACAGCTTATTATTCCCATGGTGAGTTTCATTTGTGCAATCTCTCCACACCAGAAGCTGCAATGGTTTGGGATCCAGTTTGGGATTTTAGGAGGATCTGGCCATTCGAAAGACTTTGAGAAGGCACAGATCTATCTACAGTAAAGAGTTGCTTCCAGTCCTACTGGAGGGTCCCCCATTGGTCCCAGTTTGCTCCAGTGACAATGACGCAAAGACACTGGTGGGGTTTACCGGGCTCCAAGGGCAGGACTGGAGCTGAGAACTGTGAACCATCCCTGTGACAAACTGCCTGGGGAACCAAAGGCAGACCTGCAGAGCAGCAGGGACAGAATGGTGCAGCTCACGGGAAAGGATCAGCATTAAAGGCACTGCTACTATGGCATTGCACAGGAGGTACAGTGATTCTGTGTACAGTGATTCAGTGATCCCTGTTTGGTTCTTTACTTCATATACTTTGTGCTTGTCTGCTTTTCTGGGTTCATAAGTGCTCCTTCTCCTGAAGGAAGATTTCTCTGTTCATGTACAGTCTCAGACAGCTGGTACCTGGAGGAAGCTCATCTTTTAAGGGAAGCTAGTGACTATATGTTTTAGTTTTCCCAGTTTCTAGGTGATATCTGAGACCAACAAAATTTTCCCTCATGAGGGGCAGTGTGTAAACTGACTCCTCTTTAGTCACTGTTAACTACCAGACAATTGGGTTACATGTATGAACAAGTAAGAATTACTGATTTGTAATCAAACCTGTAAACCATACATATTTATATTGAACAATTTTAGAGTCTTAGTTTTCAAATTTCTGTGTGAAAAAATTATTATAATTTTATTATGAGGGGTACATTCAAGATAGAAATCAATCAATACCACATTTTCATGTAATTTATTATTCATAAAGAAAACCATGAAGAAAACCAATGATAATTATAAACAAATGCTGATAAAAATTTCTTTTATGTTGAAGGTCTTGGTTCCATTGAAGCTCTCTGCCTGTGCAATACCAAATTCCAGATAGACACAAAACTTCTAAGATCTTGAATATTTTCTATGGTGTCCATATTACATATATTATGCAGTAAGCTATAATGTAAAAATAGCAATATTCACAATCTATCACTGACTTTTCCAAGACAGGATTAAGAATTAAAGGAAAGTACTTCAAAGCTAAATTAGGAATAGTATTTGAAGACATGACTCTTAGATTCTTTAAATTTTTTTCTATAATAGAATATCCCATTCCCCAGAATAGGTTTTTCTTCTTAAAATCCATCTTTTTCTTAGATTTTACAGCTTCACACTTCTTGAATTACTCTGTTGAAAGAATGATTTGTTTCAAAATACTTCATTTCTGAGTACATCATAAAAATACATGTCCCATTCCTAATGAATTAACTTTACTTAAAGCATGGAAAGCAAGCAGTAAATTTTAATGCATTGGAGTATAAAATAAGCATGGCCGTAGTTTTTGAGTCAAAAGTCTGTCAGGGCAGTATTCTGTTTCCAACAGCAACTGCCTTAAGCAGCACTGCAATTTAAGTGAGAAGCCAATAAAATATCCGACCAAATGGTTATTGCTGTGAAGTAAATCTCATATATGAAGAATATCTAACTGGTACTATTTTTATTTATAACAATACAAATCAATGTTTGCATTAGTATCAAAAGCAAAAAAAAATAATTTTATGAAACTCTTACTTATTCTAAAATACTACACTATGCGTTTGAAGTGGCTAAAACTGGGAGACCCCCAGGAGACTCTGGGTCAGTTTTGTATGCAGCTGGGATGGAGCATTCAACACAGCTCTTTTCGTAACACTTTCCCAGATGGGTCTATTTTTCTTCAGTTGTTTAAACTTCACACCTTCACTGCACAGGAGTTTAACAAATTTTTTGCCAGGCTTAGGTATGCTTTATAGATATGCATGATATTTCTTATTTCCTTTCCCTCCCGTTGTAGGCCCTTTTAATTATTTTCTGTACAAAACCCTCGAGTTTACATCTTTATCTTTCCTTAATGTTGGCTTCTGAGAAACATTTCAATGTCAACCACGTAAACTATCAGTAAGTTCGTGTGTTAACACCAACTGAAATGAAAAGGACTAGACTTTGTCTTTTAAAATACAACATACTTTGTGCTCTGTAGTTTAAAAAACACAAGTATGCATGAGCTTTCACCAGCTTCTACTCAGTGCATATGCAGAAGCTCTTTTTCAGAAGCATAAAAACTTGAAACATGTATTTTAAAAAATGAAAGCATGTGTGGTGCAAAATCTGAATCTGTCACAGGAATTAGATAAATAGCTCAAATGGGCCAGATCTAGCCAATGAACAGAGTGTTTAACAACAGTGATTTATACTATTTCCCTTTCATGTTATAATAATTGTCAGGAATTGAATTTATGTTGTGTCATTTCCTGTTCTAGCTGCAATCTTTGCTTCAAGAAAAAAGGTTTTAGAACTTTAATGCCTTCACTGTTCTTGGAAAGATAACAGTAAACGGGACTATTTTATGATTTCATTGCTTGGTAATTCATGTTCTTTCTTTCTATAGCCTTCAGGGAGAACTAGAAGGAAAGGGCGAGACAAAGAATTGTCTTCCTGTCGAAAACACAAAGAATTGGATTGTTGTTGCTGAAGGCAAAAAGTGAGCAGGGAAAAATGATGCTCTCCAAATTACTCCATAACAGGAAGCCCTATAAATGTCTCCCATTCCTCTGCTAGATCTGCATCAATTTGCAGAGTGAGCAGCAGAAAGGACAGATGTTGGATCAAAGAGGAAACATTTACCTAAACAATGAAAAAGCACCCCCCCAAATTCTCTATGCCCAATGCAAGCCAGATTGCACAGAGCCATTACTTGCTAAAAGAGAGGCAGAAGATTTCTGTTAAGCATGGTGTTGCTTGATAGCATCAGAAGCAAAGAGACAGTGAGCATGAGGAGAGACATAAATGCCTGATAGGAATTCGGTCCAGAAGCCAGCAAGAAATCATTAAGTATGTACATGTTTCATCATAATATCTAATGTGATAATATTGTCTTTATTGACATGATCCATGCCTTTCAGCTCCAAAGTGGAGTTCTTTCTACTGAAGTGTGCATATCTGAAAATGAGATGTATTGACTCATAAAATTTAGCAATAGCTGAAACAAACAGTAAACAAACTGTCCTAGGAGTTCTCTTGTCACCATGGTAGGAAAGAAATATCAAAGAGTGCATTCAATCTATTCTGCAGAGTTGAATTTAAACAGAGGCCTACTCCAGCTAAAATAATATTTCAATTCTCAATATAACCATAATATGCCAGGAAGAAATGTAATTAGTTTTACTCCAAACAGGAATGGGACTACTGTGTCTCGTGTCCTCTCTAAGTCCCCCTCTTCCTGGGAAGCACACATTTCTCTATCATCAGAAATGAGTCACAAAGGCATCTCCAGCAGCTTATTTAGCTAGACAGACTATGTCAGACTAGGGAAGGGAGGCAGTCCCCCAGAGCCTTTAAGCAGCACATTCCCATGGAAGCAGGGGTTGGAACTAGATGATCTTTAAAGGTCCCTTCCAACACAAACAATTCTATGATTCTGTGATTTTGCTGCATCTCTCTCTTTCCCATGCTGAGAGCAGGAGTTGGGCACTAAATGACTATGATGACAATGTGCCCCTCAGGCTGTTGATGGTGGGGCAAAACCAGCTGTCAGAAGGAACCTGTGCAGAAGGTCTGGAGGCATGAGCCTTCAAGGCACTCCCTGGCACAGCCTCTCCCCACACAGGGTGCTAGAGGATGGGAAGGTTTGGGGAAGAGGTGGTTGGAGGGAAGTGGGGCTGGATGAGCATCCAGCCTGCTCCCATCTGCAGGGCCAAGGGAGAGCCAGGAGCAGTGTAAGCAGCGTTACCACCTCCTCTGCTCTTTCAACTGCTCTCATCGTCTGCCTCCACAGGATAAATATTTAACAAATTGCTGTCTACCTTCCATTACCTGAATGAAAGGAGAAGGAAATCAGCTGCATTTTTGGCAAGGATTGCTGAGGTGGTGGAATGTCTCACAAGCACTGATCACTCCAGAAGCACTGATCACCCCAGAGCAGCTGTGCTCTGCAGAGCTTCTCTGCACATGGGTAGTAAATCTGATGCATCAAGAGGACTTCAAATTTACTGTGAGGAGAAGGCTGTCTGCTCAGTGCACACGTTTTATGTGCACTGTGTCCCATATACACACATATAGCTGGTCAGCCCAGAGTCACTGTTTCCCTGGAATTTGGGGGCTGTTCAGGAAGAAATCTGGTTAGAACTTCTGCTTCAGGGCAACAACTGCATGCCTGGAAATTTGGGATGGATGGGCAAAGTTAAATGACACAAACAGAAAACTTCTGTGGAGAAAACAATATTCTGGTACATGGTATCTCTTTACCCATAAGAGCTCATTTCTTTCCTCTTGACTTCTTTCAGTTTGTCTTGGAAACAGACATGAGTGATTCATAAACCCTATGATCTTCTACCTGTGAAAATGACAGTGATGCTGAAAAGGCTGAAGGAAATTTGGACAGCTTCGACTTCCTACCTCACCCAGTTTCAAAAAGGCCACATTGTGCCTCTGGTGTTGGATGTTGTTTCAAATGTTTGTAATGATAGAGCTTAGCCCTAAAGCTGCTGCATTATATTTATGTGACTTCTTTCACATACCTTATTATTTTGATCCCAATATAGTTTATAAGTTTTCCTTACCCTACTTCAGAAATGTTCTTAGCTTCTGTTCTGATAATTCTCCTTTTTTTTAATCTCAGCTGCATTGAGAATAGTAAGTGCAGAAACAGAGAATCTGGCCAGATTCTGACTACACATCCCAGATTCACATACTGATAAATCTAGTCACTTCTAGTGGAATTACTTCAAAATTTTACTGGAGCAGACTCAGAATACAAAGGCCAGAAGTTTAAATCTCAGCTCCCCCTCCAGCAACTGAGCTAAGGTCCCGTTTGCAGTGAGAGGACATGGAAGCTGACACCACTGAGGGTTGCTTTTGTCAGGCTTTTACAGCACAATTTGCATGCTCCTAGCACTGCTCTGGGGGAGTATCCCTGAACAGAAAGAGTCCTTTGCTCTTGCAGAGACTAAAAAGCCTCCCTCAATTCCGAATGCACAGCTAAATAAAATACCAAGATTTTCAGGCACATTTTGTATTAGCAGCTCACATTCAGGGGAATTAAACCTAGTTGCTGGATCCTTTTCCAGGCATAGTTCATTTTTCTAGCTGCTTAAGACTTTCATGCAGGGCAGAGTTATAAAGGATGTATTTTGCTCTGCTCTTCATTCAAACCCAAACTGATCAAACCTAAATTGGTAGTGCTCATCTCAGGATGCAAAGCCAAGTTAAGAAAATTAAGGGTATTTGGGATTATGATCACTTGGAGCACGGTGACTGGCACAACCTTTTACCTGTCTTGTGTTTCCTAGTATGGACAGATAACTTGATTTATTTAGAGCTTGCAGCATAACCTCCTCATTATCACATTTGTCGAAACAGATGGGAAAGCATTTGGAAGGGCTGCTTAGAAAGTGGTGCTTTCTACATAAAGAAAGTTGTATTTAAACACTGTTATTCAAGTTGTTGGGGAGGCAACAAATTCAGCTTCCCAAATCTGATCCATTTGCATAATTCATCTTTTGTTCTTCAGCTTTCTGCTTGCTGTTCACATTCCCTTCTTGCCCTTTACAATTCCACTGTGTAGGATATGTGCAAAATAATAGGACCAACATAAGCACATGTATTTCATAATCCCAACCACCACTTTGCAAGCTATTTTTATGGGTGTTTTTGGTGGGCTCATTTGGGCTGGATTTCCATTTTCTGAAAGATATCTGTTTGGTTGAATAACCTCTCGAGTTTTACAATTATCCCATACTATTCCATGTTCTTTATCTTCCCTCCTTATTTTCTTTTTTTTTTACTTTTTTCTTTTTACATGCCTTCTGTGACTGCTAACAGATATTCTAAGATTTATAATTTTGCTTCTTTTGATTTTAAAGCTTTTTTATTATTATTTGAATGGGTAGGCAGCTGGTGTTCTGTGACAAGAGCAGTAATTTTCTTTCTGATGAATAGTTTATTTGAGAAAAAATGCAATTCTGGTTGTCCCAAAACTATTAACAAATTTAGGTCAAATTCATGAAATAGTTTCGGCTGGAAAAACAACAACTTTGAGATGTTACATTAGCAAAACCGCTGGATAAGGAATCAGCTACCTTTCATCTATAAGTTTTGAAGCTCTCTCAACTTTATTTCTCTGAATTCCCTCTTTTAGAGGGTTGCTGAATGTAAATTTCATCAGAAGGCTTTAGGTGTCATCTTGCATTCTAGGGCAGCATCTCAGGTGTGTCCCCAGACCCACTCTTGAGCACAGGGTGTCTGTGTTGACTCTGAGCATGTTTAAATACTTAATGGAAAATGAATCTGATCCAACAGGTGAGATTGAGGGATACCCAGATCAAAATTAAGTACAGCCAGGTGTAGCCAGCTCCATATTGAAGGGGGAAATGCAAGGTCAAGATTTCTCAGTGAGGAAAGGATTGCATCCTGTTTATCCACCCCAGGACCATTCCATAAGAACTCCTTCTGTGACAGTTGTGAGAATTTATTCTCTGGCATTTTATTTGCTTTTCTGGACTAATTAATTGACAAAATCAGGTTCAATATCAGATTATTCCAAGATTTTTTATTGTTCGTGAAACTAACTTGAGAACATTTTCTGCAGCATAGAGGAATAGTTATGAATTAATTCTTATATGATGAGTGATTTTACTGGTTAGTCAGCAGTCCATATCTACCAAAGAATCAGACTGAAAATTACCTACATAGTCTTGGACTTAATGTTCATACAATATACTGATTTAAAATAACCTAATTTGACCTCAGACTGAAAAATGATGGCATATTTGGACTGTTTGGTGCATTACTTTGTCATTTCTTGGAGTTTTACATTTCCTTAATCGGACAAAAAAACCTGTTTAATCTGATATAGTTCAGCATCACCATTGGACAGGGTAGAATTTTCTTTGCTGCTTACTTGTTCATACCCAGACAAAAGCATCAATATTATTCCTGCTAAGATATAATGTATTAGAGGAAATTAATGTCTTCTTCAGTAAAGCATTCTAAGGTTCCACGTTTTATTATCATAATATTGGTTAAGTTGTAGGTTGGTTCTCATTAATGGTTAACATATTACACCAGTTTCGCAGGAGCTTGGTATCTTCTGCTCCCTGGTTCTGTGAATATTTGTTTCTCTATATATGAGTACTAAACTTTAACTATAGTTAACTTCAGAATGATAACTGTTTTCTTGCAATATGATATTATTTTTTCATGTAAAAGCCTCCCTCTTGGACAGTGGTTTGTATTCAACTTCACTGGAGCAGCTGACCTGAGTGTTGACCATGACAAAGGCCAAACATGCTGCTGTGGAGGCAGGAGCCCACACTAGCCTGGTACCCTGCCATCCACATCCCAGCTGATCCAGCAGAGGGAACAGATAGGCCTGCAGATGAGTGTACGTGGGCACCAGGCAGGGCAGCAGTTCTGCTGCAGCTTACAGGGAAACTTGTGTGCTTAAAATGCACATGGAGTGTATGTTTAGTGAACCATGTCACATTCTTGTTACGGGCTAAAAATTCCAAAGTAAAATGTGTAGACAAGCCTGGTGTGAGAGCCTATTTAAGGAAATTGTCTCTGAGTCCTGAAGCCATCTGTGATATAAAAGTATACTGCATGGACTCCTTGAATAAAAGGATTCACTGGCAGGGCTTGCTGGAAATCTCAGTCAGAGATGCTTCTCCTACAGCAGGCATATAAATCTTCCACATGATGAATCAGATTCACTCAGAACGCCTGCTGTTTGGAAGTGATTTCAGGCTTGAATAATGTCTGACTGGAGGCCTGGTTTGATCCGGGGAAGGGAATGGGGGTCACAGGCTGCTGGAGTAGGCCTGATGTTCTTTTGGAGTGACCTGTAGAAATAATAATCATAAGGGAGAACCAGTTTGAGGGCGGTGGGCTAGAACCACTGGGAAACTAATGACAGTTCTACTTGCGAGCTGAAGTTTCCCTCACAGGCTGCAGCACTGATTTAGTTGGTATGTTAATATGGAAGTTTAAATTAAATCAGGCTTGTGTCAGTACTATTGAAGAGGCACATTCACTTAGCCCTGCAGTTTTATAAAATGCAAAGAAAGAAAACCATATGGCAGATTAGGGCAAATTACTCTAAAATTGTGGCTGAGAGCCAAGGGAGAGTGAGCTTGAGAGAGCGTTCACGTCTGTTTGAAATATGCCCGCTTTCACTCTGCTGCTTTACACACTTGGAAGTGGAAGGCTCATTTCCCTGTGAGCTGAAATGTATTAAATACTCCACGTCTTAAAGAAAGAAACGTGGCCAGTATTTGTGGAAGTTACAATACAAGCATATATATTATTTTCTTCTTAAAATTGGGATTGGATTTACTACCAAAGACTGAATAAAAGAGCTTAGTGCAAGCCCAGGAGCATCGAGGAGGGAATGAACACATGTAATAAGCAATACTTAGTAGACAGTCCTGGTTATTATTACTGCACGTATAGCACAACAGTGACTACAAGATTTATGCAGGAACTGAGATCATGCAGCACTGAAAATAACTATAATAACGATCCCTGCTCCAAAGAGCTCTCAGTGTAGTTTTATTTTCTGAGCTGTGAGAAGCTGCAATAAGGAAATGAAACAGAAAGGATAATAAATAAATGGCACTTTGAAAACTTCTTTAGTTTTAATAACCTAGAAAGGTGTCCTAGCACTTTGTCACTCAGAATAAGGAGAAAAAATGAAATATTATGTTTTCTTGGTACTAATTTGGCTTTGCTCCACAGTTTCTCTGAGTAATTGCACATTTTCTGTAGACGCTCCATGGATGGGTGGGACAAGGACGAGGCAGGCTTCTGAGGAGCAAGTATTCTGCAGTTCTTATCACTGAATGAGTACTGAAATGCATAGTGATGGCAGAGACCACCTGGTTCCTCAGCAGAAGTACCCTCCAGGTTTCCAGAAGGGGTTTTCTCACATTATGAGGATCCTCTGTATGACAAGGCTTCTCTATCCTGCAGGTCCTAAACCTTTCATCTTAGAAGAGTGTCAGAAAGCCAGAAAACTCAGAAGGTGCAGCTCCAGAGGATTACAAGTCCAGAACTACTGTGTAGTACCTCTGAATTTATTTTTTTTTCCTGGAGCCTGATCTCTTCTAAATGGAATCAGGACTGTCCAGCCTGTGACCAAGAGACAATTGCATCTGCCTTTCAGTAGCGAGGGCTCTCCTGTGTGTCATGGAAATTATGCAAGCCAGCCACCATGGCCAGGTTCAATTCTACATGTAAATTGATAAGCTAAATAGTAGATTCCTCTATAACAGCTCTTATATCAGCAGTGTTACAGCTCAAGCTGGTTTCCTCTGAAGAGGGACCTCGAATAGAGAAATTGCTAGACAACTAGCACTTGTACTCTAAATTCCTCACCATTCATGTGACAAATGGGACCTTTGGTAATATTTGCGTCTGGGGTCTTCCCATCCATCACTGGGTACCTTCATGGTTTCCTTTTCTGTCTCTGAGAGTGCAGCTTCTGTTAATGAATGCAGCTTCCTTATCTTCTGGCTTGAATGAGCTCTGGGGTTTCTTGGTGTACTTGACTATGTAACAGTTCATCACATCTGAGTGAAAATTCACAGCTTGTGGCCAAAGGTTTCAGGAAATTTGGCTCCTAATGGTGCACAAGTTCTGCTAAAGAAGCTGTACAGAAATAGTAGATACCAAATCACACAGTGCCTGCCAGCTCAGCAGGTGACTGTACCAGCTGCCACCCTGCCATGATGACACTGGCCAGTCTACAAGCTGCCACCAAAATAGCACCCAGCTCTCTGCTCCAAGCCTTGAAAATCTTCGATGAGACTACTGAAAACGCCTTGGAGAGTTTCTGCCTTGCACTGGGGCAGTGCTGCGCCATGCTGCCAGTGTGGGGTACCTGGCAGGGACTGCTCTGGTTTCCATGGTAACTCTCTCTGAGCATTTATAGTCTCTCACTTACAGCCTTCATTAGATTCAACATCCAGAGAGACATTGATTAAAACATGACATTCCTGACACACCAAAAAAACCTTTTTTGTGCATTTTTTTGTACAACCCTATTATGTGGCATAGACCAACTGGGTGATGGCCAAATTAGGTAATAGAAATTTCAAATGACATTGGAACAGATCACAAAAGGATGAATTCATATAAAGTTAAATGTTTAAGTGTAGCTCTCAAACTTAGCGATGCAGGCTGGAGAAACGTGGTGCATGGGTATACCAGGGATGTCTCATGTGACATATGTCTGCAGAATCCAAATCTAACCTGAGGTGACACCTCATTCACATATTTCTCTGTAGTGAACTTAAAAAGTATTGAGGTACTATCAAACCAAGATGTTTGCTTAGACAGGGATGCAGCAGGAGGACAACAGGAGCCTTTTTCACTAGTTCCCATCCCTCTACCAGCTGGATCTTGCTGGAGAACTTGTATATGGTGCTCTGTGATGGAAACAGCTGTGCACAAAGGGTGTAAGCTTCCAGTTATGATCCCCCCACCCCTTGAAATTGTCTCTGACCACCAGCTGCTGTCCCAGGATTTTCTGCTCTTCATTTTCAGAACTATATGAGATCTATCTTCCTTTCTCACTCCTGCCTTTGGGCTGAAGATCTCCAGTGGTTTGCTCCACAGCAGAACTCCGCTGGGGAGGGGAAGAAAGGCACCAAAGACCTCACAGAGGTAACAGTGGCCCAGTGTGGGAGGGGGAGAGAGACGTGCATCAGGGTGCTCTAGTAGCTCAGGAGGAACATGATTAACATCAAGAGTACACAACTGAAACAGTAACTAATAAAACATTGTGGGGGTGATAGAATACACACTCAGAACAGCAAAACTATCATGGTTTCAGTGCACTGTTCATTGCCAGTTCTACCTCCTAATGAGACTCAGTCCCATCTACCTCCTGCTTCTGCCTCATTCAACACCTAAGCACAGGAAAGAAATACCTGGGTTTCGTGGAAATCACCTCCCACACAAGGTGATGCACCTGCAAACCCTTTCAGTCACAGGACTGCATGGACACCCAGGAGTCATGTGGCCTGTTGTTCCTCAACTCTTTTAAAACTTACTTCCAGACAACCTTTTTGAAATGATGCCAAGATCATCTAGTAGTACAGTGTTGCCATGATGGTTTTCATTAATATCCAAATAAAATTCAGCTGCCCTGGGAAAAATCAACAGTGACATTTATTTTCCTCCATTTTGTTTTCCTTCTTGCATGACTCAATATACATATTTGTATGCATTTATATTTAAATTTTCTTTATATTTAAACAATTTAAATTTATATTTAAATAATTTAATTTTATATTTAAAATTGAAGTTTCTTCAAAACAACTGTGAAATCACCTTGTGATTTCTTACAGATCACCAAATGCTTCACAGATCACAGTCTGAGAAACATTCATCTACATTTGATATCTGTATCAGGAGAAGATGAATTGCGCCTTAAGGCTATCTGTACACTAAGAAATTAAACATGGCCAGGAAGCTGCGCTGGGCCCTGGGATTCAAGCATCCCTATTAAAAAAATTGTTAAAGCTTTACCAAATAACTGCTGGGCACAGCTCAGAGGTCAGCACATGTGAGGAGCCATTCCCTACATAACTCTCCTCCATGGTCTCTGTTTAAGAGGGTTTCTCTGAGAGAAACTGCAGGCAGACACTCAGTCAAAACTTTGGCTTCACTGCAAGAGAATAAATGTGATACCATTTGTTTCACTCATATATTTTAGTTGATGCAGTAGACTCTTAAATGTGGTCAGATGTAATACAGACTGTCTGTCCTCTGTATCAAAAGGTTTTTATCCTGTCACCTGTCACTATAGAATCAGAATATTTCTGAATAGTTCTGTAGAAGTGACAAGAGTCTCCACCAGATTTCATGGTCTCTAGGATCAAATTGTTTGGCATAGTGTTTTCATTAGACATTTCTTTCCTTTTAATGAGTTTTATTAGGCATTTATTTAATGATATTTAGGAGTTGAAAGGTGTACCAGGAAAGCCAGTATTGCTTTTATGAAAATTAATTTGGTTTGATTTCAGGTCTCTAGAAATAAATGTTACAGCCCAGGCTAGTGATATAGGCTTTTGCTTTACTTATGGACCATGACAGCCTCCTCCAGAGAGTGATTCCTCCCAGAAAAAGCAGACATTTGAGAGATGCAGAATTACTCCAGGGAGGTTTTACAGACATTTCTTGTGGTCATAAAGAGACACGAGACCAAATTTTCAGGTGAAATATATTTCAATCATATACCATACATTTCACACAAAAATAATGAAAATTATTTTCAGAAAGGAAATGAATAACTGAAACAGAACAGGTTATTTAGGAAGGCAAAGTTATCAATGCTAGAGTGATTTCCCCCATATCTTGCTTTGAATTAAAGTAAAAACTGTACAGTTTTATCTCCATAGCAATGAAAGATAAACTTACATAAAAGATTGAGAAACAATGAGTTTGAATCTTGACTGGTTTTTTGGCATTCTACATAAAAAGTTTGCATTTATATCTTTCTATACTTCCTCTGCTTCATTCTTTCAAGCATTACTTGTTTGCCGTGAGGAATCTGTCTATGTATTTGTCCAGTGAACAGTGCAATTGTGTCTCTGTGGTCAGTTCTTCCTCAAGGCACTACCATAAATTGTAATAAATAAATACTAACCTGTGTCTTTCTCCTTATATTTTGCCCAGCTAATGATGCAGTCACTCCTTAACTTGGATTTTTCATCGGAAGGATTTTCTATGATCATGCAAGACACATGGGGAAACAAAAGAAAGTTTGTAACTCAGTACTTGCTCAGATTTCTATCTGTTCCCAAATCACTGGTTTATATCTTGAATATATTTCCTTTGTCACCTTTATTTTGCAACTGGGTAGAAAATGATATTTATCCTGCTGCCAGATTAGCCTTTAGCCCTGTGTATAGCATGAACATAGTTCAAGACCTCTGAACAAGTTTTGGAGTGTATTATCTCAGGAAGTTCAAATGGTTGTCATGAATTCCACTGTATTCTCCCAGAATACAAAGGACCCACGAGTCATAGTACAAACCAACACATGATTTTTCTTGGTAAAGAAAACTCCACTTGCTGTTGATATTTTCCAATGGAGCTGAATAAGGAAAAGAAAACAGGACTTGGGCAGATGGTGGGGACTGGCTGAATGCTGCTTATTCTGCTTCAGAACATGTATCAGACTCACTGCCAGAAGCAGTGCTCACTGAAAAAATAGTTTCTGTGCTATTTTTCAAACCTTAGAATTCTTGAGCTTGTCTGTGAAAGTGCCCAAACACAGGCTACATCTGGATCCATTGTAAGCCCTCTCACCGACAGCTACCCTCTGGTTGGAGCTGGGCTGCCCTGGGCAGGAGAAGGGAAGCAGCAGAGACCACCACGGCCACTAACAGGTGCTCCCATTGGTAAGGGACAGATCCAAAGAGCTGCCAAGGGCCCTGTTGAGTTCAGGGGGAGTCAAGGTCATTCAGCATCTCAGCTGATCAAGTCCTAGGAATTTGCAGCCTTTGTTCTGCACACCACCCAAGAGCAGTTTGTTTTATTCCTTTGCGCAGGAGTGAGCGCTGCTCCAGCCGGGAGCGCTCTGGGAAGGCCACAGCTGGGAAGTACTGACTCCATGTTAGTGTAAGGAATGTCACCAGTGGGAAATCATTGTTCTAGGAGTCTGTAAGCCATGGGCCTCCACTAGAGGCAGTTTAATACATTAGAATAAATTTAGGAAGCAATTTCAGCAGTAGACAGCACAACATAGACAATTAAAAATAACACTCCGCTTTTCAGACATATTAATTGTACTCAAAGAATGAAGTGAAACATGAGGATTTCTAGAAGTTCTAGAAGTGCTGTTTCCATTTTCACAGGCCCAGCCCGTGGGTGTGGAAGTGATGCACATTCTGTGTTGAACCCAGCACACATCTATTTCCCTCGGTTTCTTCTGAACTCAGTTGCTCATTGTTTCTTTTTGCCTTCCCACTCCTTCTTTGTTGCCTACTGGAGGCCTTCAGTGAGGTACCTGACCTCCCTCTGAGGGTCCAGGTATACTCTATTTCCTGTGCAGCTGCTGCCAATGCTGCTTCATGGACCACTTGAAAGGAGAAAACCTGAGACCTGGATAACTGGCACCATCTTTGCCAAAACCTAAAAATGTTGCTGTCTCAAATTTTTAAGCCCCTATCTGGAGGTTTACAAATCCCCCACCCTTGCCCAGACTACGACAGCTGTATAACAACATACAGCATGCTTAACTGTGCTGGCAAGTTGAAGGGGCAAACTCTTTCCAGGGAAGTGTGCCATGGATGCAAGAGGCCATGCACAATATACTTTCATTGAAGCAACTTGGGGTTAGCAGTAACATTTGTGTCTGAAGTGTTTTTCCATATGGTTGCTAGGAGAGAAGATTTACTTTAAGAGATTTGAGAAAAGTAAATGTTGTTTTTCTGTTTATTTCAGCCTGTTTACTTCCTCAATTTGGCAGCATTTTCTCTATAGTCAGCAGAGTAGTTTCCTAAGTCCTGGTAGAAATATTTTACCCTATTGTCTGTTTCAGTCTTTCACACAGAAACAGGAAAAACAATATTTATTTTTTAAAAGTTTTTCAAAGCCTGTGAAATACAAACAACAAATTATTGTTGTTATTCTTGTCCTTCTTCCTCTCCATCCTTTATCTTATTACGTTTTTATCACAGTACATCTGCAGACTTTTCTACATTTTATCCTTCATGCTAATGTAGCTGTCTAGGAAAAGCCATGCTGGTATAATCCCCAGCGTAAACAGCTTTGCTCTGCTTTAAGTATAGCTTTTCAATTTAACTTAAACCTCTTCTTAAGAGGTATAAACAGACCAAAAAATCTACTCTGATATTGGATTAAGACTGATCAGTTTGAGGTTTATTTGGATCCTATTCTCAAAACTTTTTGCATATAGACAAGACCATATCTGAAGCTGTTTTGAGTGAAAATGTGTAAGCTTATACCATGTTCTTTGGGCAAGTGTAACTTGCCTTTGTCCACTTCCAGGCTGAGAAGAAACTATCTGACCTTATTATGTGATGTTTAGCCCAAGGTAATAAACCTTGTGGAGGCCCAGCTCTTAATTTGTTTTAAGTGTGGAAGCAGATATGTCTTTTTGTTATTCCATTCAGAGTAGACACAATGGATGAATGCATAGTATAAAATGTAGACCTATCTAAAATATCTTTAATTGTATCATAGGGAGCTATAACAATCCTTTATATGTTCTTTAAAGGAACATGATCAGACCAGACAACTCCATTAGTTATGGCAGAAGGTTCTGATGTCTAGCAGTAATTTATAGCTACAGCTCTTTGGATGATGGCCAAGTAGAACTCATGGACAAAAAGCCACTGCATACAAGTACAGTACCTGATTTGAGCTCAGTGAAGAGGGGATACTTTTGACTTCTTGGATTTGCTGAGCTCAAGTGCTAGTAAGTCCAGCATCAAATATCACAGACCTGATACTTTTGAAGTAGCTAGTGCTGTAATTCATGCTGCAAAGAGCAGTGAATCTCTGGATTCTGCCAGGGATTCTGGCAAGTTTGGATAACTGAGTGAAACATATCAGCTCTGACATCTGTCCGTTTTGCACTCTTACTTCATTCAAGCGTAAATCATAGAATCATAGAATTCTGAGTTGGAAAGGGGCCCAAAAGAATCATTGAGTCCAGCTCCTGACCCTGCACAGGACCACCCCCAATTATCACACCATGTGCCTGATAGCATTGTCCAAATGCCTCCAGAACTCTGTCAGGACTGGTTCTGTGACTGCTCACCTGGGGATCCTGTTCAGTGCCCAATCACCCTCTATGGGAAGAACATTATCCTAATGAAAACATAAACATAAAACCAGATTTGTTAACCAGATTCACCAGCAAACTGCACCTACTTTTTGCTGCTCTGGAATAAAACTGTGGCACACATCCATGAATATTGAGGTACAGATCTGTGAGGTGGTGAAAAAAGATCCATTAAAAAATGGAGAACTCTTTTGTATCCTAGTAGCAATAATTCCTCATTTCTTTCTGTTTGATAACTTCTGAAGCTATCACATATTTTTCTTTTTTTTTTTTTTTTCTGCAAGTGGCAGGGCACTGTGTCAGTAACTATGTAGCAGTTAAACCATAGGTCTCCCTGACAGACCGGCAAGGAATAGCTACTGATTGTTTTTTGCCTCCTGCAAAACTACTTATTTGCTAAGGACTTACCTCTGGCTTTGCTTTGACACCTCTGTTAGCTGGTAGTACAACTTTTGCAAGAGAAGTGGACCACTGAAAATATTCCAAACATTAAAGCTGGAAACATTTCTATTTCTCGTCAGTGATTTGAATATATAAATTTTCTGCAGGTGACAAAGATTGGAAATTGAAACACAAACAGTGCCTAGCTGTAAAGATATGTATTCATATATATCCTATATATATATATGTCTACATAAATGTGTGTGTGAATATGGCTGGTAGTTAGAGATGTACCTGGCTTTCGTAGTTGGGCTTGGAGCTGGCTGGATAACTCAATGTATATTAATTCAGTGGCTAGTTAATGGTTAATTCAATGACTAATTCAATGGCTAATTCAATGTCTGGTTAATTCAATGTGTACCATACTTCTACAAAAGGTCTTTTCTCTGACAGTGCTATCCTGCTAATGTGCAGACTGTTTAACCTTGATGCCTTAGAAGAAATAGGTTCTCAAGTGGATTCCTTGTCCTGTGCAGAGGAAAGGAAACATTTTTAGTTGATTCAAGACTATTTCCTTAGCTGGGATTTAACAAACAGCTGCATTCACCCCAAACCTATATGACTAACCTGATTTTCGACATATATATTGTTTTGTATGTCAGGAGAATTCTCATTCAAGAGACCTGCTTCTGCTTTCATTAGGAAGTTTTCATTAATTTCAAAAAGCCTGGATTCTAGTTTCAGTCCTGTGTTATGATTAAAATGAGAATAAAGCAGCTTTAATTTTCATATCTATGACAAACTTTCCTTAGCTTATGAGATGGCATGCCATATTTTGGGCCTTGAAACAAAACCAGTGATCATTTCTTTATAATGGGCTATCTATTAGGGAATAGAGATATGATGGATTCTAGGCACCAATGGTGTGGAGAAGTAACAGCCTTTAATTAGATTTCCCTTTGTTCACCTCATGTCTAATGAAGAAGCAAATTCACAGTTCAGTAGCAAATGAGAGCTAATCAAAAGAAAAATATTAATTTGTTTAACTTGTGTTCATGTGTTTTTCAGATTAAAATCTTCTGTTATTATTTTCTTTTCACAGGAAGAAAAATACATCTTGCGGATAAAAATACTCCAAAACAACTATTCAGAACTGGGAGCCAATTAAAACTTTCAGACTGAGAAAACCTCGTACAAAATCTTGTAACATGTTTGGATGTCAGTTTCTCAAAGAGAAACAAAGGCTCATGACCTTCTCCCAGTATATATCAACTGTTGGATTCCCATATGAGAACTGGTCTGTGTGCCATCTCCAGTGCAAGGAAAGGGAGCACCACGTCCATGGCCAAGTGTAGTCTCTACATGTGGGAAATCAGCAGAGACAAAGTCGAGCTGGCACTGCTAGGAGAGAGAGTCATCACCTTTTCCTCCAGGAAAATCAACCTTCCTGCCTACTGGAAACATCCAGATGCTTTTAATGCCCTCGAAAAGCCATTCTGGAGATTTTTTGGCGTTCAGATGGCACTAAACTGAGCTGCAAACCAATCTTTTCCCTATTCTGAGATTTCCTCTAACTATAACCGCATATTTGGATGAAAGCATTTCATGACTTTGCACGTTTCAGCAACCTGTTCTTTCAATGACCAATTCTTACAAAATATGCTAATTCAGCCTCTCCGTAAGAAGTGAAAATAATGTATAACAATAGAATATTACTATGTAGATAATCAATTTCCCTAATATCTTAAGTAGCCAAAACTCTCGTTAATTTTCAGCTTTAGGATGCTGTACTTAACTCTCTTGATGTTTGCCAAATAGCCTGCCAGACTATGTCTTTGTGTATGCAAAACCATGGTAAATCACCCCAAATATGCATAGTTTGTGTAGGTACAACTGAACCCAAATTCTAGTCCTTTGTATGTATATAAGTACTGTTTTCTAAAACTCCCATAGAAATTGCTTTCTAGCTCAAAATATCGATTGCAGAGTTCCTTCTTGCATACTAATTAAAGGTTCAGGGTGTAATAGAAATGAATGGGAAGAAAACAAAGACCAGAAGAGTGGTATTTGTCTTCCAGGAGCTGCTTTCAAAGAAGCTCTGACTATGTGCATTGCCAGTGCAAACTTGTTGCTTTGAGCCAGCTCTGAAGACTTTTAAGTGATGACTGTATATTTTCTGAGCTCCATAGGTATCTTTGTGCATAAATATTCTCTTCTTGGCTCATTAGGCTTAGTTCCTGACTGGGGAAAAATATTCAGTGATGGCATAATTTAAATACTGTAGGCTGTAGAGCTTAAAAAAAAAGAGAATTCATTCACAGTAGATGACACGTATTTGTAACCTTTCTTGTGCCCTTTTTATGGAAATGAAATGCAAGGCTGACTGACTTAAAATAATTAACACTAGAAAATGAGGGTTGCTTTCTAGTTAGGAATATGGTGCTTCAGTCCTGGGTTGGTTTTTGTTTGGTTTTTTTTGCTTTATTTTTGGGGGGTGTTTTGTTTTGGGGTTCTGTGGGGTTTTTCTGGTGGGTTAATGTTTTTTGTTGGCTTTTTTTTATTGTTGTTTTTTGTTTTGGTTTGGTTTTTTTTGGTTTTTTGGCTTGGTTTGGTTTGTTTGGTTTGGTGTTTTTTTTTTTTTTTTGTTTGTTTGGTGTGTTCTTTTGTTTGGTTTGGGTTTTTCGTTTGGTTTATTTTTTTTGTTTTTTTGGTTTTACTATTTTACGACTGCCTAGATTCACATTTATATTGCTATCACCCACATGAGTTTGGGCCATACTATCTTCAAATATTAGTTAAGCTAAGTCTTAAAAATCCCCCCCAAACTTAAGATACACATACCACAAAGAAATTTCTTGCTCCAACAACAGTATTTGGTTTACCTTGTTTTCATGCCAGAGTCTAAAAGTAAACACTCACCACCTCTACCACCCTCTACCAAACAAAAACAGAGCTCGGCTTTCTGTCTCATTTTATGTTCTTTGGGCAGGTTTTTCATTTTTCTTTTTTGGTATGAAACTAGTGAAACAATATGTTGAAACAATATGTTTGTAGATAGTAGCTTCTCATTGCTGCAACCTGCCTGACCCAAGGAGTAGGACGAGCAAGGCAGAGCTCCTGCTGCTGTTCAGAGACACAAAAAAGACACTTGATTGGTGCAATGCTAAATCAAGGGTCCACAGCTAAAGTTCTTACATGTCTTTTGCACAATGGAGCCACTGTTCAATCTGTGGTGAACATAAAAACTGGAATAAACAGGATCCATCTAATTTATAAAATATTCAAGCATACTCTAAGGTCAAAGTGTGACATAAGGACAAAGAGAGAGACAGCTTCACCCCATACAAATGCATAAATGTGAAAGTAATTCTAGGGACAGGCAGTGTTGTTCTTTATCAACATTAGATTAGGCTAGAGTATAATAATTTATTTCTTTATTCTGTCTAGGAGAAGAACCAGTGAAGACAGGAAAAGCCAATGAAGGAGGGCTGTGTTAACCCTTCATGAACACTCTCCTGCACCCAAGCATTTCTGTGGAATGTCTTTTCCCCATCCACACAGCCAGTTTCAGTAGTTCCTCTTACCATCAGTACTCTGTTAGAGCAGCAGTATAAAAACACAACCTTGCCCAAAATAGCACTGCTAACCCACCTGTAGATGATAACAAAATCATTTAGTCCTAGACAAGGAATTACACTGGACTGATTTTCCTGGCCCAAAACTACACCCTTTCCCCCTAGATCTGACACAAAACTGCTTTGAAACAGCAGTATGACTTGGAAGGGTTAGCTGCTTCATTGACTGCACCTCACTTTGTCACACCTCCAGCTTTGCAATAGGATCATCATACCAGGCACTGTCATAACAAGTGGAGTTTGCAACGTGAGGTTTCTTCTAGGCCAGGTGTGTAGCTGAAGAGATGTTTGCCCTGGAGAAAAATCAGAAGAAGGAAAGGGAAAAAGTCAACAAGACAGATCAATTTTCTTAAGAATAAGCAATTTAAAAAGTAATTTATTAATTAATGCAATGAAAAATGTAAGAAATATGAAAAATTAATTTTAAAATCTGTTTTTTTCTTGTTTCAACATATTTTAGAATTAAAAAGGTAAAAGTAGTAATTATATGGATATTTCATTTCTTAACTAAAAATGCGCAGCTGATGCCAATCATCCATCTTCGCTTAACTCCTGATAGCAAAAGCCATGTCTGACAGCCATTTGTAACCAAGCTGCCTTTATTTGCAATTCCACAAATATTGTCATGGAATTTGCTGAACTGCAAAATTTCCAGATTTAAATTTCAGCAATTAAAGACACAGGCTTCACCTGAACCTACTTAGCTTCTGAATTTAAAAGCTATTGTCTTTTATAGGAGAAATCATAAATGATTGAATCCATCAAATGACTGAATCCATCAATACAATTTTTGTGCTTAGAAACCTCTTGTTCTAATCCTGACCTGGTGTCACCCCAGCTTGCTCACACACTTTCAGAACACCATCCACAGAGTCTAGCAGTGGCACAGGGGTCACTATAAAATGCTGTGAGACTCTTTTAGAGAGCAATTCACACAGCACTGTGTGCATTAGCCTGCATCCGGAAGCAGTATGCGGTGGTAGTAACTACACAAGTAATGTTTTTCCTGAAACAAAACCTTCAAAAAGTTGATAGCAGTTTCTACAAATTAAGCTGCAAGAAAAACCTCTTGGTGGATTCATTTCACGAAACCTGCTCACGCTGAAAGGACATTGATCATGTCTCCCCAAATCAAGGTGCGTGTTTCCTTGTAAGATTTTACCATATCAAAAGTACATCGTGCTACATAAACACGGGTCATGTGTTCAACCACTGACTTAAATGAGAGGAGTTAGAGAGATATGACTCAGTTCACAACTACCCACTTTTTAGTACAGAAAAGAAAAAAAAACAGCAAACCACAAAAACAGACACTGCACATTCGAGGCACCAGGAAATGATTCGCCTCATAAAATATTTAATCTCCACACATCAAAGTATTACACGCATGCATTGCACTCCTTGTCTTCTCCAGTCATTTACACTCTGCTAAAACAGACATTTAGAAAATAACTAACCTTTGTTAGCCAGCTACAGGCACTTCACTAATCATGAAAGAAGAAAGTTCACTGAGCTTAAAATCGTTGAGCCCAGGAGTGATAGATGTGACAGGAAGTTTATTAAAGACCAAGAACAAAGTTCCCTTCACTCGGCTCAATGAATGCTGATCTCTTATCTGTGGTAAAAATCGTCACCACGTTTGTATGATGTGGAGATGCTTTGCCTTTTAATGTCCTACTGACATCAGCAGGAATCCCATGGATACAACTTAACCATGACACGAGTTTCAAATTGGAAAAAATTCATACCACTTTTTTTGAGTGACTCTTAGGTGAGTAAGAAAAGCAATAAAATGCATGCTGTCCCTTTGCATTTTTACCTATTTTGAAGTGGCAAGCTTTATGTCATAAATAACACCTCAGTCTTTCCAATGGATGCTGTGGTATTAGATTTTGTTTACTTGGGTAATGCAAAGAAATCCCATCTGCAGCATTATTCACACTTGGATTCTTTCTCTATGGCTTGGCATATTTTGAAATAAATGCATTTCAGTTCCTATGCCACTTGTTAACAATTTCATTGGAGAAAACGGTTTTCACTAGACTTGTCCTTTGCAGAGATAGGTCTAACTGTTACAACACAGTTTCTTTAGCTTCATTTAGTTTGAAGAGTTCAATCTTTAACTATGGAGCTGCCAGTGGTTTAGTTCTCAAGATCCAGCTTTATTATTTCTTTTCCTAAAAGGAGTTGTCATTTGCAGGTTAACACTTGAGAATTTTTTTCCTACATTTGGTTCATCTTTCTACTTTTACTCTCCCTAGAATGGACCATGCACCTCCAGGTCTGACATAAGAGAGCCTGTAATCTTGCTTTGTGTCACCATTTGATTACAAAACACTTGAAAATCATTGTAATGATACAAAAAGTAAATTTAGGGACCTAAATAAATTGAAGGTAATAAAATAAAAGAGGCAAAATATTATTTGACACGTTTGAAGTCAGCTGGCACTTTATAAAGCAGTGTTGCTGTTCTGATCAGGAATATACTTTTTTTTAAAAAAAAAATCATATTTCTTTTTCATTTTCCTGTTATTTGTGGGTAAAACACATGGTAAGAAGTCCCCTAGTGATCATATATCTGATCTTCAGAATTTCATTCTCACAGATTGAAGGATAAGAATTTGCAGACAGGTACTTGACTTTAATAATGTCCACAGACCACCCTACAGTTCATTGAATGTGAAGATTGCTGCCTGTCTGAATTAATTCCTGACTAGCTGCACATTATTCTGTGCTCTGCAGTTACGCTAAAACAGAAGAGATACCTAATTTCCCTCCACAGATGTCCTATCTATGCAAAAATGATGACCCGCCTGCCATCTTCACATGCTGTAACCAACAATGCTGGTAAGAAAGAAAATCCAGAACATGGAACCTTGGGACTTGGAACACTTTGTTTTGTAATATGGCCAATTTACTGACAGTTTTTGCATTAGGAATCTTTTATTGATATCTGGGTATAGTTGCCTGCTTGATGGAAACTAAAAATAATCACTTTAAGAGTGAGGACAGAATTTGCAAATATTTCTCTTTAACATCTCTGATCTCAGATCCTACTCTAGCCAAATGGGGATTTTCAATCACTATTTGAAAAGAACCAGAAAACAGAGGAGTTAAAACAATTCCTTTTTTCTCTTGTGAAAAGCAGTATCATAGCTGGCTAAATAAGGTCTATACTGGCGGAGAGGGGAGGGGAAGGGGGACCATGTGCTTGTGTTGTAACATGACTCCTTACTCATCAGATGGCACCCATCATCATCACAACCACAGCCTTTCAGTGTGCTGGAATAAACTAATTATCTCACTGACAGCTCAGGTTTTAATCCCCATTTGTAAGCATTTGTCATGAGCCTTGGTCAGCCAGTTTTTAAAGATTGCCATGAATTATATATTTCTCTCTTTTTAAGACTGCCTAAATAAGGACAATTACAATGCCCTGGAATGGGTTTCAATAAACACATTTGTGCTTGCTGCTGCTGCCAGACAATCTGAATAGGACAAAGCTTTTTACAGTGCTGATTGTAAATTAGAGTTCTAATATTCAGTTCTTCTAGAGCTGAAGGCTATTCAATCCCCAGGACAATATGCAGGGAGAGATCCTTCTCATGCTTTGAATCAATGGAGCCACACTTTAAAAAGGGTTAGATACCAGACCCACTGAATTTATTGACTTCAGTAAAGTGAATCCAAGTTCACATTTCCTTTAATTCCACCAGTCTTAATATGCATTACATACACTTATTGGGCAGCAAATGAAAGTCATCAATATGGGCTTCAATCCCCCATATTGCTGGGCACTTAACTGGGCTGTTGTTAAGACCCTGCCTACCCTTCACCTATTCTCAGTAAAAGCAGGGGACATGTCTCCCTCAAAGACCTGGGCACATGGCACAAAGAGCAAAACTAAAGGGTAAAACCAAGGCAGATTTTTTTTTCTTCCTAAGAGGGGAAAGCAATCTAGTAGTGGAATTCCTTGAGGAATGCAGTACACTTGATGGTGTGATGACTGTGGTATTATGCAGTAGTTGTTAATATTGCACTCATCAGCATGATGCAGGGCTTTTCTCAAAGAAAACAATCCCATACAGAAATAGCTAAATGAAACATCTAAAAATCCTTCATTTTGCTGTCTCTGCTCACAGCACACTGCTCTACAAAGTTTTAAAGAATTAGTGAGGCAATCTTCTATATGGTGTGCATTGATATTAAATATACAGCTTCAGACAATATCTTTAGAAAAAAGCACTATTTTGCTCCCTTCTATATATTGTTTAATAAATTAACAGCTTGAGCCAGATTCATAATTGGTAATTTTTTTTTCATTTCAGTTGCATTAAATGAAGTTATAACACACAGGAATCAGCTTAGGGGCTTTATATTTTAGATCTTCAACAATTTTTCCACACAGCATACGCTTTCCATGCGTTTTACACCCATTTTTGGACACCTGGAAGGATAAACAAATAATACAAACAAGTTGCAAGTACAGGCAATGTACCACATTAAAGTTATATTAGTTATTTAGGCACTACTTCCAATAACTCTTCAACAGTCAGAAACAAAGGCTGTTCTGTATTTATGTACTAATTTTGCATTACTGTTTCAGTGATAAAAGTACCATTGTTTTTCTGGTTGCCTACACAAGCAACCTATGTGACACTAAGTACTTTACGTGAAAATATATTTTTGTATATAAAAGCAGTAACACTTAAATGGGGAAGAAGCAAATAGCATAGCATTCCTTTCCATTCTAACATTTTTTTTCAGGTTGGAACAGGTTCTTCCTATTCACATCTCAGCTGTTGTCAAGGGTGAGAGCACTTTCCATTCAGCATCAGGTGACAAGAAGGTATTTACATGTTTTTAGCAGTCAGCTTTGATAAACAGACTGTTTTATGGTATTTTCTTCAGTCCTTGAATATTATTATGACTCTTTTCTATAGTGCTTCCAATTGTTCACTGTCTCTTTTGAAAATGTGAACATCAAAAGTATATTTACATTATTGTTTTTCTTGAGCAGGAAAGAAATGTTTGGGTAGTTAAATCCAGTGACCAGGGTCACTTGCAGAGGAAAAATCAATTCCCTACCTATATTCTTTGGCTGTCTATCCACACGGCTTTCTAGAATTTCATGTTTAACTGTATGCTAGTTATGGTTTATAAGTCCATCACCTGCTTTCTGTTATGACTCTCCCTGTACTCCATATCCTTCCCCACTTTGAAGGTGCACCTCAAATTCCCTGCTCCATATAATTTTATGTTTTTGTTTTTTTTATTTGTGTGCTATGAATGTAAGCTGCATAGGACTATGGATGGACCAAGGCAGGATACAAAGGTTGAGGAGAGGTAGAGTTGAAAGTGATGTCAGGTTATCATCTACATGAAGAGTGAATGCAGTAGAGATCAGGAAAAGCAGTAATTGTGAGGATGTGTTCTAGAAGTGGTGATCACAGGCAAGGAAATACATGTTTCACTTCATGTGCACTGAATTTGATTGTCAGATGAATACACATTTAAAGATGTCAGAGAAAAGAGGCAGAACGGTGATTTGCACAGAGGGTTTGTATGTGCACTAATAAAATGCAGACCCAGGCACAGGTTTTGCCCCTGGAACCCATCCACCCACACTGTCAGAACACTCAGCAGTCCCTGCCAGCATTTTGACCTTGTCACTACTCCAGAAAAAAAGCCTGGGAACTAGGAGAGGTTGGGGACCACTCCTAAAGGGCATATTAGATGAAACCATCATGATGTGAAAGTAAGGAAAATGTGACACTATGGAAATGGCCAGACCATGATAGTCGCCCTCAAAATGAGAGAGTAGCTAGGATTTTGAGGGTTTTTTGTGTTGATGTAGCCATGATGTGATCATGTCTGGAGTAGACTGGTATATTTTTGAACACACGGAACTCATAAGACATCTAGCAGGCAACAGAATCACTGTGTCAATGAGAGAACCCAAAGATGCAATGCTGAGGGATCAGAGAAACTGAAGAAGTAAGATGAAAAAATCTTCAGAGATCTTCAAACTGAGTACTAGAAACAATTTGACATGGGTCAGCTTCCTTAGAATTTTTTATTTCTGACTGTACTGCTCACCTCAGTAGTTTGCAGGGCACTTTTTGTTATATTTTTAAGAAACCTCATTGGTAGTGAGTTTACCAATTTTCAAGACATTGATGAAAATGCTGAAAAAATTGCATCTAATGCAGAAATACAGACATCTGCATGAGGATGCTCTGTTGGCAACTATTTTTCTGATCTATCAGTTAGCCATCTCTTAATCTCTTATTATGCTTTATTGTTAGTGTTACTGTGCTGTATTTTGAATAATACTGTGAGGTAATATGGAGTCATTCACCCTATGGGGGTCCAAATAGAGCTACACAACAGTGTTATCAAACAATCATAACCTTGTCAAAGTATCACACCAAATTCTTTGAGAAAATCTAATTCTCAGAAAATTATCTTGATCAATTATGCTCTTCATTCTTCACTCCTTTTTAGCTGAATCCTGTGTGAGTCCTCTGTCATCCTCCCTCCTAGGACTTGTACCACATGATCCAGCCTGTGACTGCTCCAGTATTCCTGTTTCCCTTTAATGTATAGTGGTACTACACAAACATTTCAGCAGTTTCATGAAGTTGTCACATTTTCTCTGGAAATTACAAGTAAATAACATCAGACAAGTTATAGGAGAAATCAAATCTTTAAGGACTCTGATGTTAGAAAATTATTTTTAAAATTCTGTGTTTAGAAGATGTTTATTCAAATCCTTTTTATATTCAGTTAGCTGGTGAATGGATTATGATGCAAACTCATAGATCATCACTCCAAATACAGAGCAAACCCCGCCCTCCCCCCCCATATACACTCAGCAATTCTGTATTTTTCTTATAATTAATGCCTGGATCATGTCCAAGTGCATCACCATTAGAAATTCCAATTCTTTTTGCTTTTCATTAGTATGCAGATCTTTGGCTCCTCATTTTCCTTATCAAATATCAATTTAGTCTGGTCACATCTCCTTCAGTTTGATTGTACACTGTATTTGCATCCTAGTGAGGATATTTTATCCTCTAGCTGTGACACGTACCATCCTATTTTTACAGCTCTCTCTCTCACTGGAAAATAGCCCAATGCTCTGCTAAAATAAAACTTCAGTGCAAACGAAGTTTTTTGCCTTCTCCCTGTCCTTGCTCACATTCCAAAGCCCAGCAGTCATCCATTGTACCTTCTATAGATTAAAAACCTTGACATAATCCACTGTCAAAACTACATGAAAAGTGTAGAATTATTAGAAAGCCAAGTAATGGCTGAAGCAAAAGACAGGACCAGCTGAACCTCAAAGATAAATATTTGAATAGGGGCTCTAACTCATATTCATTACACAGATTGCATGCAGAACATCTGAACATACATGCACTCTAGTTGGGAACTACACTGTCTTTCATGCATAAGCATTGTGCCAGGTAAGCAGAAGACATTGACTCCTTTTCTGCCTTTATTTTGGTTAGTAGAAATTTTGACATTGTCCTAAATGGGAAATGGAGCAGGGTTATATCCTGATACATGGCTCTCTCTGGGGTTCATAGTGTTATTGCCATGACCAAGCTCATTCAGCTTCTTGCAGCTGTGAGAAAATTCTAAAGCATTTCTCCTACAGAAGAAAAGGAGGCAGATGGCTGCTGAACATGCTAAGCCGATGTGACACCCCAGTATCTGAAAATGTCCTGAAAATGTTTTCAGGAATGTGATATGAGGTGCCAGCAAAATTGGCTCTGCTAGCCATTACGTGTTTATAACTGATGAAGGTCAGCGAGATTTTATGGCTTTCAGTGAAAGAAGAGTAAAACTCAACATATATATTAATAGTGTTCAAAAGTTATAGGACATTTAAAATCCATTAGCTAAAATCCAGATAATTTCAACAGGCATAAACAGTAAGCACATACTTTTAAGAGTATTTGTGCTTTCAAGCTATCATAATGTTACAAAATTTTAAAAAAGCTGTAATTGTTGGGGGGGGAGGGTGCTGATAAACTGCAGATTGTGTACTGTCAAGTGTCCCTGAAGGCAAAGTTGTTTTATAAACTTTAGCATCTTTAGGACTCCCACCCCCCCTCCAAATGCCAGGGACATCAAAGCAAGATATTGTAAAGGTGACAGATGTCATGTTGTCTGAATTGCTAGAAAATTGTGTTAAGAATATACAAATCTTTACCAGATGCAGCTGTCTCATCTTTACATTGCTATATTTATGTATGAATTGTTAGAATATAAGATAATAATAAGCACTAACTAATTTAAAATCTAATCTGAAGACAATATCTTGATCCCAAAAGCTCGGTGGATGTCTCATCCAATTTTCTTTGCTTTTTGCTCCAAAGTTCTTGAAATGAGCACAGTATATTATGATGTGTTGAACATCTGATCACAGCAGATTACCTAATGCTAACAGAAGCAGAAAACAGAGGGTTTTTTTCTGTTTTAGGGGCTTTTTAACACTTATATTGTGCTTAGGGGCAAGAATGAATCAGATTTGGAAAAGGGCACTCTTCTTTTAATTATATCCATGCTACCCACCTCCATTTCCCCTCCCCTGCATTTTAGGAATATCCATGATGGTCTGAATAGTCATTTTGCACAAAAATTTCTGCTAAGGACCAGAATCACTCACAGCCACACAGTTCTATTCCCAGCACTGGACAGCAGGGCGAGTGCAAGCATTTGGCATGTAAACAAGACCTCTCTGTTTATACACATATTGTAAGTATTAGGTGCTAGTGAGTTGTTTCTAGCAGAAGTAAAACATCCGGATACTATTATATGGGGGGAAAAAGGGTTGATGGTTTATTTGGAATTAATGTTCACCCTTTTTTCTCATCCATACAAGAGAATGCAAATCTTCCATAGCCTGGTGCAGGTTGCTAAGACTGTTTCAAAGTCATAAGAAAAATAATAAAACTTCATAAATGCAAGAAAAGGCAGCCAAGAAGGTCCATTGATCAAACACACCTGAGTTAGGCTTCATATTGTGTAGCACAGACATACATCCCTATGCATGGTCAGAATACAAATTTTGCCTCTGAAATGTGTGGACAAATTTAGACACCCACTGGAACTTTGGAAGTATCATCTCTGCCTTAAAAATGGTGGTGGAGTGAGATCATAAAATAATTCTTCAGACACTCTGAACACAAAATTAACTAAAACATCCAGCTCTTGCACTCTCAGTCTTGTCTGATGTGGCTTGTACTAGCCACTGTGAAAGAAAGGTTGTTGAGTGATCAAGAAAGACACTGAGCACCTTCTCTTAAGAAACTGAAAAAATGGTCCTTATTAGTAAGTGAATTAAGCACCTAAAGTTTGGAATATCTCTAGAGACAGATAGAAAACAAAAGCCAAACAAGAAATAGCAAAGACATTTTAAAAACTCTTAGGAAGTAAAACTTCTGTCTACTAGCTTCTGTTGGCCTAGAAGGCAGTGTCAAAATATGTTTCTATTGTAACTTTTTATCTACATTCATCTACATAACTTATAATTTGAAAAGGCTATAAAAAGAAACACAGTCAAAAAGACTGCATGCCTTTTCACCATCATTTTATTTGGATGAAGCTATTCTGTTTTTCTACATTTTAAGTGACCAATTTTTCTAATTTGTCAGGGTGGTCACCACCATCAACATTTCACAATTATCACCTCTGTGACTTCAGTGGCTCTTTATTGCTAAAACACAGGTAAAATGCTGTCATCTTCAACACAGAAAAGGCCATCCACCTTCCAAAGAAATGTCTGTGTAGAATGTCCAGACCAAACTGTACAGTAGCTCCAACAGCAGCCAGCAAGCTCAGAATGAAACCAGGCAAGACAGCTGGAAACCAGCCAGGTGGCAGTCCTAATTTACACATAAGCAACAGCTCTTACATTTAATAAACCGGCATAGCTCCGTGGCACTGTGCCAAGATACATTAGCTGAAAGCCCACATAGCCATTTTTTTTCAGGGCTAACTCTCTTTTTCATGTCTGCTGCCTTCCAAAAAGCATATGCAGTGTCCCTCATCTCGACAGACGCACTCCTCCTCCAAGAGCAGAGTGGCCGTACGTGTTCCAGGGCAATGCACAGCATTCCCAGCGGGATCACCCCGTTTCTCCACACTGTAATGATGGCTTTCGCAGCACAGAAGGGCTTCACTGCTCTCTGAGGGAATAACCATTCAGGAACTAGTGTTTCTAGTCCCAAACCCAACCACAGATTAGGCAACTAAACCTTTTTCCAGAGTGGCCTCAGACTTCCTCTAATTTTATTTTCAAAAAAGGTGAAATACTGTAGTTAAAATGGGTGTTACTGCTCAAGGTCGTCACAGACTAAATAAGCCAAAGGAAGTGGCACAAATAATACAATGAAATCATTTGCAAATCCGTGATTTGGATTTCTCCTGGAGTAAGAATACAAGAGTTTTATGTGGTTTCTATTTCCTTCCAGTATTATGTTCAGATGCATTTTACACCTTCATTTGTCTGCTGTTTTCTCCTATTGCTGCTCCCAAAAATTCCACAGCAATGGAGATAAAAAGCAAAGAAATCATTTTATGAGCAACTATAGCATTGAAAAATCATTTTCAAAATAATTTCTTGATATTAGCAAAAATCTGTCTGAAAGACTCAGAAGCATAATGGTATAACAGTACTGCAGATGGCAGTTCATGCTTGGAAAAGGTACCCTTCTTGGCCACATCACTTTTATTTATACAGACAAGCAGAAATTTAGATTAGAAGAACAATGACAATTTGTTCTGTCTGTGGCAGGAAATAGTAATGAAACAATTTGCCAAGAGACAATTACAGGGCTGATGGTAAGTGTCTTCTTGTTGTGTGAGAGAAGAGATAAGAAAACAAGACATACATTTTATGCATTTTTTCTAAGCATTCTTCACATTCCTCTACCTGTTGCTGACAGTGGCTTTAGTAGCTGACCAGCATTCCTTTAAGGAGCAAACAGATGGCTGGCATTTAAAACTCTCCCCCCTTCTGTGTTTGGATCAAGACCAGGTTCAGTGCTGACACCATGAGTTATACATTGAGTGGAAAGAATACAATGGTCAGCAGGATAAGAGAAACAGAAACAATGCTTTCTAATAATACCACTTCTCAGTCTTTTCTGACTGTTCTTAAGTAGTCACAGTGTTTGACACCAGAAGTTGCTATGTGATGAGAGTAAGCTCAGGTTTTGTTATCACTAAAGTGGCAAGGCTCTGGGAAAGGCTCTCTCTTTCGAGACCCTTATATTGGTCTTGCTTTCTTGGAAGATAAAAAAAAAATGTATGAGAGTGTGCCATGCTAAACTCACGTATGTGACTAACCCATTGTATCTACTTTTACTCACAGGGCAAAAATACTGCCATTCATTCATCACACCTGTGCACCTGGTTACTGACACCAAGAAATAGCACTCATAGGTAGTAAAAAAACATGTATGATTTATCAGTGACATTGTAATCAGTGAAAAGAGAATGCAGACTCACCGATTCAACTTGGTTAAAATTACACATTTAAATGCTGCTTCAAGACATGATCACTGTCCCCACTCTCCTCTTTTAATCTAGCTGAGCTGAAGTCCACACTCACAGGAGAGTACTGGTGTAGGGATCTCCTGCATCAAAATGCTCCATTGACATCTCAGTTCATCCTTTTGAGAATGCTGTAGCAATTCAGAAGAAATGCATTTATTGCAAAGTAAGCAACTACTTCTGCCATCCCTTTGGACAGCAACAATGGGCTGATACCAAAGATGTGGGGTCCATTCCTTTCTCTAGCAGTAGTCAGGTATATTGAGGAGCCACAGAGATCAGAACAGGTACTTTCTCTTGTCCCTCTGCAGAGGTGCTAGACTGAAGGACCCCTAATATTGTGCATGTTTTCTACACTGGCTGCTTATTACTCTACTGAGAGCAAAAGAGACATTTATTTTGTCTGATTTTTTTTTTCCTTCTGTTTTTGTTTCTTGTGTCCTCTCATTCTTCAGTTCTGGGGTGAACTCCGTATGGACTGTTTTGAGATTTCAAGCTTCTTCAGACAATCAATCTAAAACCAAGTTCATACATTTCAAATGAAACAAGAACTTAACATAAGTGCAGACCAACTCAATTGACCTACAGCCTTGGTTCTAGCATATGACATTTATTCCACTGGTACAAGCCAACTCGTGTCCAGAGGGTGTTACATTTGCTGATACTGTGATTATGCATAAAGTAAAAATCCACACATTTGTGCTTATAAGGTCATTAACATAAACAGTAACATTTCTTTAGGTTGAGTGAAGATGTGAACTCTTTTAAGACTTGGATTCACCAAAGGATGTTTTCAGGTATCTGATTGATCACCTTTATGAATCAAAGACATATATACAGTTACATAAATTTAAATGGCTTAATTATACTCTTTAACATTGCTCCTTTAAAAAAGACACGTAGGTGCGCATCTACCTTTGTGACAATCACAGCTAGAAAATCATTGTCTCTTCTGGCTTTTCTGGCATGGCACTTTTTGCGTACCAAAGTTCAGATGACTAAGTAAACAAAACACCTTAGAATTCTTTATGCTCTATTGAATAAGACGCATTAATATGACAAATATGCTAACACTCATATTAGTATGATTATTTGTTTGCTAGTGCAATGATTTTTTAATTGCTGTATTGGTTCACATCAATTTGAAACAGAAAAGATTGCTGTTAAAAGATTTTAGCATCATGAATGTTTTACAATACAGCCTTAGGCTCACTCCTCTTGTCCATATTCAGACTGTAATCAAAACAGCTTAAACAAAATATTATTAAATCAGACCCCAAACATTGGTTTATTTAATGAGAAAAAGTGAATAAAAAGTTTTGAGCCCATAAAATATGGACTAGCTGTGTAAGTAGTACTAATGACTGAAAAAAGCCTTTCAGTCTCCCAAGTAAATATATAATTAGGCAGTTTTTATTTACTCAGGAGATAAGAACAGGCTGAAGAAACTGTTAAGGCTCTTTGGTAACTTAGATAAACTTCTTCGTCTACTGCCTGTCACTCTGGAAATAGCTTTTCATGTAAGGATAGGCACTACATAACAGCAACTGCAGCTGCAGTGGTATGTGGCTCAAAAGGTAACTTGAAAGGTTTTTTGATCTGCCAAAATCTCACCTAAACTTGATATGCCCTGATTGAATAATCTGCTATACCTATGATCTTATCGTTCTTTTTCTTGTTCGCAGGCTACTACGTTCCAAGACAGGTAGATAACACAGACTAACAGGCATCTGAGAATGCTGACATCTTGATGGAGAAACAAAACAAATATTTTTGGCCCCAGGCATGATGTCTTCAAACAGTATGACCATCTCCCATTCTCTAGACAGCTTTCAGTAGCACATTCAGGCACTCCATTACTTGACAACATTCCAAATCCAGTTAGTTCTTCAATAACATGTTCTACACTTACCCATCATTATTGTATCTGGTGACGTCCCAGGGACAGTAAAAACTGCTAGCAAGGTCCTTAGTGTTTATCAGGGAATATCTAATGGTACTCAAGTGTTCCCAGAAGTGAAAGAAGAGAGCATAGAATCTCTGGAGATTAAAACACAGAAATGTACATCAGGATGCAAAACAGAAATTAAAATGCTTAAGCCAGTTGTTTATTAGTAGATGTTCTCAATGTTTAAAACAAGATAGGAATTGAAAATAACAATAGTATAAGAGGGAAAAAAACCCTATAAAATAAGGATAGGTTTTTTTTTCTCATTACTACTAAATGTTTCTAAAGATGATTTATGTTTCTAACTCACAAAATAAACTTGGAAAACTGCACTTATTTGATTCAGTAGACTGTAACTGCAAATGCAGCTGTTGAAAACTGAATTGTTTATTCTATTGCTGTGCTTTCCTGGCTGTGACCAGATGCAACCAGCTGTTAACCAGTTGCTTCTCTCTGCTCATCTCCTGGCAACATGGTGATCAACAAGAACTACAAAATGCTTACAGCTAACTAGAAAGAGGAAACAGCTTAGACATTTATCTCCAATCCAATGATCCAGTGATGCAGTATTTATTTAAGATCATGAATCTCTTCATAGATCAATTTTAGTACGAATAAATTAGTATTTGAAGTTACATTATGCTTAATAATAAACATGTGTTCAACTAAGCATCCGTAAAATCAAGACACAGGCAAAAGACACAGACAGCATGTTTTGGTGTATGCACTGGTCTTGCAGCAAATTCTTTAGGATATGACCAAAACCACTCAAGGCACTGATTACATTCCCATAGGTAATTGAATATTTGTTCCTCTGCTCTCTCCCATATGGTACACAAAAGAGTTTCCCTGCCCCATATTTAATATGCAGCCCATTTAAACACTGGTTTATTATGGGCTTCTCCAAAGTTTTTCAATACCATAATAGCACCTCAGAACTTTATAAATGGTACTGAATTTATCTCACACGACTTCTGTGAGCAAAAATTATCATTCCCTCTTTCTGTGGAAGAATGCTAAAACAATAAAACCACAATTAATTCTGGATGTACAATTTGTTACCTATGCACCTTCTTTTTTATAATAATTTATGCAGTACACGTACACACCCCAGTTAGATCTGTAGTGCTTGGAATTTTCTTAAGTCTAGGCCAAAAAACCTTGGGGCTACCTGAAAATAAAGAACATGAAATTCCTCCCTAACTTTGAAAATCTGTTTAAAAGTGACTTGCCAAGCAGGAGGAAGACTGGTATAAAATTAATATTTTACTGGGCATTTTCTTATTTACTTAATCTCAAGATCTTTATTTTTCTTCCAGCGATATTCTGCCTCTTTTGACTGTCTAATGATTTTATAAAGTGTAAAATGTTATTTGGAATGATTTTGAAGAAGGACATCTTTTGCTCTGAGTAAACCTAGAACTTTAGAGTAAAACTGGATGTATTGCCATCAAGATAGACCATGACATAAACAGGCAACAGCTGAACTCTGAATGCACAGTTATTTCGAAATGTGAAATTTCCCTGTAAATTTGATATTTCTTTAAAATTAATTTTTGGGCATAACAAGAGGTCAGATTCTCAATTACCATGCAGCACTAACACAGTTTATCATTTGGAGGGACTAAAATAGCTACAAATAAAAGATGTGCATGCCAGCAGAATAATAGATTCTGGAACAACTGGTGAACTGCAAAGGTAATTCCATGTGGCCCCACTTCAGTTCACACTTCATGATGAGGTTACTTGCTTTTGCAAATTAAACTTAGATATCAACCCAAACCATCTGTATTTAGTTGTGTTATTACTGATTTGTGAAAGAATAACAAACGGAAGGCCTGTTTTACAGAAATTACGAATATGGATTTCAAAGAAAGAAACTTGTATTGTCTTTCAAGCCAAAACTAGTTTGACTAGCAATGAAGAAGGCTGACTGCAACATTTCATGATTTCAAACCAATCAAAAAGCATAGCATCAGCTCCTTCCTGAGCAAGCTCATTCGGAAGCTTGCCAAACCCCATGAATGTTCATCTATATGAGGCCAGGAAAGCACACCTGGCATTTGCTGGATTCATACCAAAATCCAGATCCATACCTTAATGGTCTACTACAGATGCACAGGAAGCAGATAGTCCTCATTTTATATCTCTTTACAGCTGAACTTGGCCAACCATAAAATCTTATTCAGAAGAAATGGTATGCTTCATGTGCAAGGGGCTTCAAGTCTCCTCTGGAATGACATACCCAACCATAATGGTATGGAAATCTCTAATTGCTAGAATCACACCTTTTTCTGCTTGTCCCAGCACTTTTTATACAATATCAATTGAACAAATTCCGTGCCAGCAACAAGTGGATAAAGAAAACCTGTAACCTTTCCTCTATTAATATTTGACCTCCTCATTATTATGAGCACTTAAATAAAATCCATTGCTAGGTAAAGAAGAGAAAACTGAGCTTCAGGAAGACAAGAGGTATAATGACAAAAAGCATTTAATTTCAGTGAAAAACATTTCCATGGGCTTTAATGATAATTTGCATGTTCAATTAGCCACTAGACCTTCTTGTTGGCATCTCAGATTGGACAAGATAATATTTTTTCAGATGATGATGAGTTATCTCAGTCATTTCATTTCTTGTCATAAAACCATCTTAGGAGGTTTATTGTGGTTTTCTTTGGTTGATTGGCTGGTTTGGGTGTTTTTTTAATTTTTTTTCCTTTTTTTTTAATGACCATGGGTATTAAAAGTTTTGAAACGGCAACTGCGATGTGGCAACGCTTGTGCAACATCTGTATCATCATTAGCTGCTTTCATTTAGACTCCACTTTCAAAACTCATTTGCAATGAGCAAGGCATCTGCATGGCTCTCCAGACCAGCTCCTACTTAATAATCTTCTCATTCCTAGAGAATGCCTTATAGGATACATTTTTTTATTAATACAAGGCAATCTATATTCTAGGATTCCATTTCCCAGGTGTAATTAATTCTTTGGATTCAGAATGGGTTTAGCAAATATACTCTTTACTCTATACACAGTAAATTCTCACAAAAAGGACAACATTTATTTCCATAGGAAATTCCATTCTGTTAGAACTTCCATGGAAAATGGACTGAACATGATCAAGCTCCTTTAGTAAATAGCTTCTCAGTAGTCTTTTTAGTGTTTTTTGAGATGTCTTCTATAGTATAAAAATAAACCACAATATGTATTAAAAAATAAATATAGCCTTAAACCTTACCAAAACAAGACATTTAATTGTACATTAATTTTCTCAGTGTAGAATTTCATTTTTCAAACCCAGTAAAAGGCCATTTCAGAGATTGAAAAAGTTGTATCTCAGAACTTTGCTTATCACAATATTACAAACTTTCCCAGGTTTATGGAATTTCATTGAACTTTGTAATCTGATTAAAATTAATGTTTCTAACAACTTGTCCCAACCTGAAAAAACTTAACACTGGTTTCTCAATCTCCAAACTATAACAAAAAACTTGGAAAGCAACCCCAAAGAATTAAATCAGTGGGCAAACAAAAAGTAACCTGAAGTATATTTTAATGATTTTAGGATATCTCAGGACTGTGTTGGGACTTGATTCATATTTAAATGGCTGGCCCTACCAACAGTGATATTCCTGTGCATAGCAGTTAAGTTAGCTGCTTTCATCTCCATCCCACTTTCCAATGTCAAAGCACAATGTTGCTTTTCTACATCTGGCATTTTAAAGCCCCAGCGCTGAAGCAATTATTTGTTTTCTAAAGAAAGTGCTTTTTCTAAAGATTCAGAAGCTACATTATTAATTTCCTAACTGCTTAGTATGCTCATAAAGACAGACTTCTATATGTCTGCAAATATTGATACAAGAAAAGGCTCCAAAACAGGATAATGATAGTTAATAAAATATAAAAGCAAAGCTTTGCTTTCCTGTTGCTTTGCATACATAGTAATAAAGCTACTTCCCTAGCAGGATATAAAGTTAACATCTCTTTCCAAATTGCTTCAGCACTTGTGCTCATAAATGGTATGGTATTAAGCCTAAAGCAACATAAACATTATTTTATGGCATAGTATGCCCTTAGTATGGAAATACTGTGCGCTATTCAAGAAGGAGACTCTGTAAAACCTTCTCGAAGGCTGGGTCCCACTTGATTGATGAGTTAGGAGATCACAGTGAGCGTTGTCACATTCAAAAAGTCAGGGCTGATAAGCCTTCAGGATACAGATTTAATCCTCAGGAGGAAGAACAAAAAGCTAACAGCGCAATAGTGAAATGCAAAAGGCAAGAAGCAGCTGGCTTTAAATTAATACCTATTTAAATGGTGTGGATGGAAACAGTCCAACTTTTAAAGTGATTTAGAGGAATTCTATTTTTACCATATCACTAATTACTGAATTTTGTGAATTACTTCTGTACTTTTTAAAACTCTATTAGGCATATCTATCTAAGAAAAAAATAACCATAGATGAGTTCTTCAGCACAGTGTATCATACCATAGTTGTATTTCAGTGTGGGATGACACCATTATGAAGCTTATAAACTATAAAGATCTACAAGGTACTTGTGAAAAAGAGGTAGCACTCTAATAGAGGAGAAATTTCAGTTTGAATGTACTGAGAGTGCAATTCAAAAAGAGTGCTGTTGTTAATGATTGCAGAGTCACCCCAGAGTAAAGGAACTGTATTCCCTCCTGAAGTGCCTTTCTTACCCCTCCTCTCAAGGGACGAAGGAGAAAGGATATCAGTTGTATAGGATGCATAAGAATGGCCACAATAAAGCAGTTCTAATTTGGTTTCCAACTTTAGCTTCAAACTATTCAAGAGGCAATTAATGTTGCATAACTCACTTGGTCATTCTAGAAATGAAATAACCACAGTAATTCTTCAGATGAATCTCACTGATATCCTTTCACATTTGCACTCCTTTGCTTGGGATTGCTCACCTAAGCATATTGTTCTGCCAAAACCCTCACTGCCTGCCAATGGTTTGCATGAACATTTTTCCAGTATTTGAAGTATTGGCTCTTCACCAGAGAACATGCTGGATAAGACAAATTAGTCAACCTCCAAATAATTACTATTTCTTTGAATGGCACTAATTTTTAGAAATTCCATCTGATATTAACATCACATTCCACTGTGAATTTTACAGAAACACTGAAGTTTAGGACAGTGCTGGAGAGTCACCTGAATACAGAGAGACACAGAAGAAACAAGTAAGTTGATCAAGGCTACATAACAAAGCTCTGGCAAAATTTACAGGAAAGGCCAAATATGCTAATACAAGGTTTAAACTTTAGAGCATGAACTTTAACTGACACTCATAAGAATGCAAAAAAACCTCCCAACCCTAACAAACAAAAAACCCCAAAAACTTTCAGACACAATAATTAAAGAAAAAAACCTTTTTAGAATAAAGATAAGTGTTTTCTTTTCCAGTGACAGAACCCAGAATCCTTTTAACTAATTTGTTGAGGAAATATGCCACAGTGGAATTTAGTATGACTGATTAAACTATGCTAATATATTTTCCAGCTTTGGGTCCCCAGTCCCATTGCCCCATCTATGACCTTTCTAACTCAGGAATTATTTTACTTGTTCTACAAACAAGCATCCATCCATGCCAAAGGATATCATGGTTGAACAGAAATTATATGAAGTGCAAGCACAAAACAAAGAGCACATGACATTCTGAAAAACACATATTTGTGTGCATTTACTGAACATACTATATGCAATGGTATTTCTGCCACTATATAAAGGCATGATGTAAAGTGAGTCTTAGAAGATTGATCCCTCTCATTTTGAATAAGTATAACCTGTAAATGAATTCCACACACATCACAATCCCAATATTTTTTTCTAAAAGTTGCTGTGTAGGGGAAAACAGCAGTGGGGAAAATCATTTACCTTTGTAAGTCACTTGTACGGAAGACTTGGTGTATTACTTCTCACTGTTGTTCCTTCTCCTTTATATCTCACTACCACAAACCCATATACACATGACAAAAGTAATGTGTACACATTCTGCTTGGTGGTGTATTCATGACTTTCCTTGGAATTGTTACTAATGGTCTTACCAAGATGCGCTTGTTGGAGGGCACTGGGCTGAACTGTCAGATCCTGAAAGTATCAGCAAGCCTCCAAGCCATGCCTTTCTTCCTCCAGCTGACAGTTGTAAGCCTCAATTTAGAGTGTACAGGGCAGAAATAGTAGCAATGGACTGAAAATTAGTCTATGCATCTGCACCATGAATCTTTTTATGAGATTCAAGCCTCAGCTACTAATCCAGAAAAACAATGAGCACATAAGATAGCTAAACTTGTAAATGACAGCAGGATGAAGCAACCCTTGGATATGCATGAGGTGACATCGTTTTTCTTGTAAAAATAATACAATTCCAATGGAAGCCTGCCCAATCTCGCTCAACTTTATTATTACTAATATAGCATATTATTATTAATAATATACACTAAAAAAGATGCATTTCTCTTTACAGTGTCCTATTAGCTCATCCCTTTGTCATCCCTTGATCACTTGGTCCCACCTTTCATTCACAAAATTGTGTGAAACTGTACCACCACAGCAAGGAGGCTGCATGCTGCCTTTGGTATCCAACAAAACTAAAGAAATGGAGCTGTCTTACCACCATCTCTCAAACTCCTGTGGGAGCAGTTGTGTCAATTACCAAAACTTAGAGGAAATTATTCCCATTCTTACTTGTTTTAGGGTCCCTTTAAGGCTAGAGCAGTGTGAGCTGACTCAGTGAAAAGAAGGCTCATTAAGTCTAATGCTGATGATGTCTGGACAGTGTTAGGGCAAGGAAGGTTTTGTTTGCCCTTTCACTTCTATTTCTACTACAGCACCTTCTGTTACCTTCCTGAGACTAAGGCAATTTTTAGCTATTTATGGGCAAACAGTGCAACCTTAACCTAGAATGGGAAGCAAGGAGCATGAAATAGCTGCTGTCCCATCCTCTCTCATTATAATTGCTAAAGGCAAAATATTTTGAAAGGGGGGGGAGGGGAATCTGGTTGTGTTTTTTTCCATCACAATATTTTGCATGACATCACACAAATTGTTCTGAAAAAACGTGTAGAATTTCTACTGTGAAGTGTCTGTGGTAACAAGAGGGGGTTTTCATTCCGAATGTAAATGCTAAGAGTATCAACATCTGGAGGACTGCAGCCTTAGGCACCATTACAAGAAGCAAGAGATTTGGACAGGATATATTCAATCTTGCTTTAATGGTATGATGTTCTGCCAGGATAATCTTCTAAGCTTTGACATATTTTATGTTGAAAAATATTATCATCAGGTGCAAAGGAAATACCTCTTCACTAAGGAGAGTTTTATACCAGTGTATCTGATGACATAATTACTATGTGACTACATATTTCATTAACAACTTTCCTGACCTGAATAAACAAGAAACAAACATTCTTCTGATGACAACCTCATACACCAGTGGAATTAAGTAACAACAAAAGTAAAGAAGTCAGATTCTCACTAATGGCTTTGCAAGAGAATTATTTTCCAATTGGCATGCTGAACTTTAAAACCATTGCTCCTAATTAAAGCAAGTCAGATGCTGAAAAGCCTCTTACTCCAAGCCTCTCTGCCTTCAGCCTTCCTAAGATTCTCAAGACCTCACAACATTCCAAAGTCTTCACTTTTGCCACGCCTCACTTCCCACTTTGATTAAAAAAACAAAAAACAGTTGTGGCCTCTTGCTGTGACTGCCATGATGTCATGTGTGGCACCTTTCTCCAAAATTGTCATTATGCACATTCCTATGGACTGTTCAAAACTTGCTGACAGTGTTTATGATTCTCTGTCCATCTTTGTCCTCTTGGTTCAGCTGCAGCTTTGAACTGCCAGAAAACAGCTAGATGTGAGGATGTACTCCCTTTTTACCCTGCATGAGGCTCTAAGGGCAGAAATAAAAATGTGATGTCTGGGAAAAGTGAAATTATAATATAGCTTTACATGTTTGCCTTATGAACCTTTAATCACCAAGCAGACATTTCTATGAAGGGAGAAAAGGAGGATGTGAAATTCAAGTAGAATTACAGGGAGCATACAGCTGACCCAATGCCAAAATCTCCAAAGGCGACACATACTGCTAGATTCAGTTCTGCAATGCCTAACTACTAGATATCTTCAAATTAGGATGTATGCACTTCTACTTAGGGACAAACATCTACTTCCAAAGAGACCTGAAACCATTTCTCTTAGAGCTTTGGAGCTCTCTGTTCCACATAGCTTAGAGTACAGGAGATACTTCAAGTAAATATTATTGTGATGATTGTGAAAAAGGCTCTTAGGTGGTTTAAGTCAGTAGAAGCTTACCCAAATCAACCAGCTAAAAGTTAACTACAAAGATGTGAATTAAAATTTTAGAATCATGTTCAAATAGCAATGTTTTATAATAAGTCCATCAGAAACATTAATAAATCCTATTTTTTTTCTTGGACTAAAGAAATTTAGTCCAAGAATTTTAATTGGACATTTCAATGATGAGCACGGTGCCCTGTTGCCCCATCCCTCAGTCTCAGCAGCAGCTATTCCTGGGATGTTATTCCAAAACCTGCTTTTCAACAACTCAGACTCTCTCTTGGGTCATCTTTGCCTCCATAAACCACATGCATCACAGATGTAAAAAGTCCTTTTTAGGTCCTTTTTAGATATATACCTTTACTATCTAATACAGTTGTACTTTTTCACTGTAGCATTAACATACCACAAGTATTTCCCAGAAGTATTTGTCATTATAGCACAGGGCTCAATTCATTCACTAAAGGAAAGGTTTGCAGAGCTCCTGGAAGTGGCCAGCTTCAGATAACGAGACCATTGGATTAAATATAGGTTTAGACTTCTTTTTTTATCTTTCCCTTTATCTCTATCCAAATCCTCACTCCCTTTTGGCTGCTGTCACTACAGCACTTCAGATTCTGGCACAGAACTAGTAAAGGAGGTATTTCAAGAGATGGTAAATCAAGTTATTCAACGCTTTCCCTGGCTTCCTTTCTCAGAGGTTAAATATGTTTTCAAACCAGTAAAAGAAGCGAAAGTTCTTTCAAGTCTCACATCTCACAAGGCAAGACAAGCAGGAGGGGGTTTTCCAACACTAACTGCTAACGACATGCAAGCCTCAGAAGAGTTTTTTTCCTCCTCTGAGCCACAGGATATGCACAAAGGCTTACTCATTATCTTTTCATGTCATCTCCAAAATGACAGATACATGACTATCAGCATAATGGGACATGGAATGTACACATACATCACATTTCATTATTCACCTTTACTTTGAACTCAGATTCCTAAACCAGCTCCAGGAAAAAATGCCAGCACTTATGTGCATATGAGAACACTCTTTATGTTAATTTCGTGAGAACAAGCTTGCACAAATAACACAGTCTAAATATGTAGTTACTTTCTGTATATAATAATATCCTAGTTCCAAAGAGGATGAAATATGTATTTTTGTAAATATATTGAAAAGCCCTGTATTCATATTACAACCATCAAGCAAATATCTGCAATGGCACAATTCACAGACCAAGTAGAAATGTCATTGCACTTCAGAAGGAGCTGCAGAAACTGAGTAGACATTTTTATAGCTTTGTTAAGCAGTGACACATCTTTCTCTACAATTATCCTGACCTCAGTTCAAAACCAAAAGTAATGTAATCAAAATAATATAGCAAAAGGTGTATGCAACCATCCCAATAACTAGCCAAGCCAGACTCAGCTTTTTGTCAAAATACTGATCACCACATCAGCATTTCACTGTGCATGCTAAATTTGCCTTTCATTTTTTAGAGCAGTTGCTGACCAATGCTCAGCACTTACTGTTAAACATGATGATACCCTATGAGCAGTTTCAACTGCTGTTTATATGCTTCATTAACTACTTTTGAGGGCTAATGCAAGATATGTGTGGGAAAGAAGGAGAAAAAGTAGTATCGTCACTACAAATATTGGGTTACTTGTACAAATTAGTCTTAAGGAAAGTTAATGAAAGTGGTGCTTTAGCCAAACAAAAGCAACCACAACCAATAAAGACCAGCTGGAGATACCTCTATAGTAGGATGTAAGATTAAATTATATAATGAGCATTATTCATAAGGCATTATTCATCTCACCCTCAAGCAGACATTGAAAGAAAGTCAAATGGATTGTGGCAAGTGTTCTCCACTGACTAGAAAAGCAGCCTATGACTACCCTAGATGTACATCTTTTCACTGCAGCCATCCCTTAAGGTGAAATGAATTCCTCTGTCTCATTCCAACACTTAGCTTTACTTTCTACACCACAGAGCAATTCCACCTTCACTGCAGAGTATTGTTCCCCCATCATATTAGTAGAAACATACTACAAAACTAAAATCTAGTCATTTTTCAATGGCTTAGTTAACAACATGCAGTTTTCCTGAAGTTCTCAAAATGCTTCACAAAGGTACCAACCACCACTACCCCCTTTTACAAGTGAGGAAAAATGAAAGTTAACATGAAATTTGACATGAGCTTGAGCATGATCTGCTACAGCTCCAAAGGTTAAACTAAAATTAGGACACACACTTTCATCCTGCATTTCATATCCTAGCATTAGGATCATCTATCATGAGTCCAACTCTACTGCACACTGTTCAACAAAGTCATAAGCCTGAAAGGTGAGTATAAATAATAAAAATAAAATAGTGAATTATATGATTTTTTTTAAATAGCTTAAGGCAAGTACTCTCCCTGCTTACAAATGGTGCACCCACTCAGCATGCTCGAACATGACGCAGTTGCCTGGCTGGCATCAGTTGAGTATCAGAAGGATGCACTACAGAAGTTTCAAAATTATGCTGAGCCCAGGTTATTAGCCATGTGAAGGTAGAAAATTTACTATCCTGAGCAGTGAGTCAAGCAAATACAGTTTATATACCTTTGGTACTTGAGCTATCAACAGTGAAATGTTCTTCACAGATTTATCACCCTAGTTCAATCTAGGTGAACTGGGGATGATCTTCATGCTTGGCTGCCCCATGTAGATATATCCTAAAACTTTTGTAGAAGCAGATAACTAATATAATACTGACATCATCCTTTAAAAAAGAAAAATAGAATAGACTTCAACTTTTTTTTTTAATTTCTGAAAAAGATAAACAGTTTTAAAATTGACTATAGGGTAAATTGGAGTATGAAATCACACCTGTGCACACACACACACACACACAGATGTGTACATCAACACATACACAGATATGCTTCTGCATAAATACAGAACTCTTCTCCCACTGATGCTTACCTACATTCACTTTGCTGCTTCTTCTTGTAAGTACATTAAACTACCAAAGTGTGGTCCTTTTTTAATTGCTTAGAAACTAAACATTTCAGTAGTATTTTTTCCAGAGGAGTCAAAACCCAAGTCCTCAACAGCGTGACACACTGCAAGGATGATGCCTTCTGACCCTGGATCTGTCCTTCTGGCCTGCCAAGAACAAGTCCTTACCAGCAGTCTGAAACTCTGGCACACAAATGTGATTTTCTGCACTGATTAATGCTGATCTAGCTGCCTACACCAGAAATACAATTCAAAGGAGCAGGAATGCCAGGACAATGCTAGTATTTTTGAGACAATGATCTTGCCAAAATGTAATGTATTTAGCACTCTGGAAGTGATGCAATGAAAACTGTTGTTGGAAGACTTAGGTAATTTCAGAATAGAAACAAAACATCATAAGTTTTCACAATTATTTTCATCCTTTAATATAAATTTCATCTCTTTTGTAATAATGTTCATTTCTGTATTCCTCCGCTAATGTGGACCATCTATTCTAAACTCTGGTATTAGACAGAATTACATTTGCAGATATCAAGAACATTTCAATTCTGTTAAATAGAAATTGTTTTTAGCAGTGAAATTATGTCACTGGAAAACAAATACCTTCATTACCAGAAAGCCTCAATACCGTAATAGCTCATAAATATTAGATTACAGATGAAAAAAACATTTAACATGTGATGTCTGATCACATGAATATAGCTTTGCACTACCAAAGCAGGATTACAGTTTTGGACATTTCAGTTAACAGTAAAACAAGGAAGTCTCTCCTATACAATGGGCAAGAGAAATTAACATCCAAAAACTATAACAGTGGAAACATCACTAAATATATGTTTCTTGGTTTTCTCAGCTGTAAGTCAAATAGCAATGCTTTTAAACTCTTTTAATTGAGGAGTGCTCAGGCATTATGACTTTAACTGCTTCTTCTGCATTGACATTTCAAATTACCTAAATCAAAAGTATGTTACAAAATAATTAATTTTGTTAAAAGCAAAGCCAAAATAAGTGAGCAGTTTTAAAGGATTTTTAAACGATGCTTTATATATCATTTTCCAAAACTCCATATAACCTTTTCTTCTCTCAGTCATGCCCTCTTTGGGGTAGCTACAAGACTAACATGCTGCACTGGCTTCTGTCTTGTATTGTCTTTTTTTCATCTTCACCTTATTTTGCCACATACAGTCTGAAACCTGTCAAACCATTTTAAAGCAATTATGTACAGTGATCAGAAGAAGACACTACTTTCAGCCTCCTATTGATCATGGCTCACTTCAAAACAATTTTCTGGCTTACAAGCTGTAGTTCATACAAAAAACCCCTTGCATTTGCCTGGAAAAACATATAAATATATCAAACATACAAATGGATCAGAGAAGTAGCTGAAACAAATGGTTCTGTTGAGTTTGGTTTCTGATCTCTAACAATCATTTGTTTCAGCAGGAAGCAAACACCTTTATCAAGGCTGATATCCATGATTTGTCAAGGAAACAGCAGGAAAGTTACACAGAAGCCCATGGAAATTAGCTAAAGTGAAATAAAGGACACAGCCAGCTCTCTCTTGGGAGATTATGAAAAACATGCAGAAAAGGAGGAAATGGTAAGACATCCAAAGATCATGGCATAGCCCTTCATACATGTCTGCTTAGAGCCAGAGATACATCAATAATTTCTGACATAAATAAACAAAACTTTGACCTGCTGATTTACTAAAGCAGGGATGGTAATAATAATAAAACCATCAAAACTCCATAAAAGCCTTTAATGTGTCTGAAGATATTTTCATTGCTGCAATAAGTGCCAAGCGTTTCCTTTGCTGTTAACAGTTTTTACAGCAAAGCTTTGAAGAATGTCCCACAGGTTATCAGTAAAGGCTCTATATGTTGCATATAAAATAAGAACCAACTAAACAATCCAGAAAACTACTTTTAAGTTGTGGCCCAGGACTAAAGCTGGAATCAGAAAGGACAGATCTGTTACTGGTCTCATCTGGCACAGTCCCAGTGGAAGGAAACCATCTCAATTGACACCAGCTGAGAGTATAGTTTGATGCATCCCCTTATTCACTCTTAAGTCCATATTTTTCTTTTTTTCCCTTTTATGTTCTAGTCACCAACACCATTCTGGCCAGTCACTAATAGACCTTAAAGGCTAATCTTCCTGTTAGCTTGCATTTGAAAATGAATCTCAGATGTAGGAAATTAAAGCCTTCCTCTCAAACATCAAGCAGATTCCAATCGAAAACTAAAGAATTCACATTTCAAGCCACTCTCCAAGGATGTCTTTCTCTATCGGTAACATTTGGAGATGCTTGAATGGAGCTAATGAGGACAGGTTTATGTGACTGGTTATAATTTTACCTTCCCGACTGCACATTTCACATTTGTCTCAGTGAATTATCTGGTAAAATATTTCATTATAATGAATAGTTTTAAAAGCTTTGCAACCAGCAAAACATTTTGAGCTAAAGTTTCAAAAACACTCAGGAAAGTGAGCTTGCATAAAAATGCACAATTGGCTAACTGTTCCAAAGAAGATAAAATATTTACGCACATATTAACATAAAATGTTGCAATGCTTCAAACTACTAAATGATTGAATCTATGATGACAAAGCAGAGGGATACAAGTAGAAAAGAAATTGGATAAGAATGAGGAACAAATGATATAAGTAGCCATTTTATAAGCTGTGTGAACAACCTCAAAGATCTTCCAGTATTCACTGAACAAACTTCTTCTGCTGTGGCATTAAAAAGATTTTAGCTAAACTAAGCTTTTCAGAGAATTAAACTAATTGACAACAAGTCTTCCTGATGAAGCTTCATTGTGGCTTTTCCACGGACCACTGTGAGGAGAAAATCTTACTTGATGAAGCTATGAGACCTCACCAGTCCTCTTCCCACCCGCCTATTACCTGCAGCAGGTCAAGAGAAGCAGGAAACCGCTTTCAGTGTAGTTCTCTCCATGCCTATAAACTGTAAAATATGAGTCTCCTAGGCTTTAGTAAATTAATTTTCCAAAGAGTTCTTCCCTGGCTTTAACAGGCAGTGGAGTGGATACTGACTGAAGAGGCTCCAACCCCTGACTTCCAAAGAAAAACTGAAGATCTGTGATGAGATTATTTATAAAGACACCTAATCCTGCAAGAGGTCTGACATTTGCTATGGCCAAAGGACACATTAAAAATTTACATCACTGATACCCTCAGAATTACTGGTAGATGACAATCAACTGTTCATTTGCAGCATGGTAACACAGATCAGTGTTTCAGCATGCCGAACACACATTACATTTACCATAATTAAAAAAAAAAAAAAAAAGAAGAGTAAAAGCAGCAACTGTAATGCACTACTTTTGTTAACTTTTTTCAGAAGTTAATGAATTATTCTAACAAAACCCAAGTTTATCATTGCTCTCATATCCATGAGACCAGGTAAACGGAATGTTGGAAAACTTTCCCACGATCAAGGATAGTTGGGTTAGAGAATACCTAGTCTGCCATTAACAAATTTGCAGATGACACCAAGTTGGGTGGGAGTGTCTATCTGCTGGAAGGTGGAAAGCCTCTGCAGAGGGACCTGGACAGGCTGGATTGATGGGCTGAGACACACGGCATGAGGTTCAAACAGGCCAAGTGCCAAGTCATTGACTTGGGTCACAACAACTCCTGCAGTGCTACAGCCTGGGGACGGAGTGGCTGGAAAGTGCCCAAGAGGAAAAGGACCTGGGGGTGTTGGTCAACAGCAGCTGAATATGAGCCAGAGTGTGCCCATATGAGCCAGAGTGTCAGGAAGGCCAGTGGGATCCTGGCCTGCACCAGAATAGTGTGGGCAGCAGACCAGGGCAGTAATTGTTCCCCTGTACTGGGCACTGGTGAGGTGACACCTCGAGTGCTGTATTCAGTTCTGGGCCCCTCAGTTCAGGAAGGACATTGAGGGGCTGGAGTAGATCCATGGAAGGGCAATGGAGCTGGTAAGGGTCTGGAGCACAAGTCCTGTGAGGAGTGGCTGAGGGAACTGTTCAGCCTGGAGAAAAGGAGGCTCAGAGAAGACCTTATGACTCTCTACAACTGCCTGAAGGGGAGGTCGTAGCCAGGCAGACATCAACCTCTTCTTCCAGGCAACTGGGGATAAGAAGACACAGTCTTAAACTGTGCCAGGGGAAGTTGGACATTAGGAAGAAGTTCTTCATGGAAAGAGTGCTTAAATGTTGGAATGGACTGTCCAGGAGGTGGTAGAACTACCATCCCCTAGAGGTGTTTAAGGAAAGACTGGATGTGGCACTCAATGCCATGGTATGGTTGATGTGCTGGTGTTTGGTCACAGGTTGAACTTGACAACCTCGGAAGTCTCTTCCAATCTAACTGATTCTGTGATTCTAGAAAAACAGCTTCATTGTGAAACATGTCACTTAGTGGTCTTACCAGCAACTTTTTGAAGTTATTTTTGTTTTGTTTTGCTTTAGAATAAAACAGTAAGATAACCAATGCTTAGATGTTTATCTAGCAATATACAGGGTTTGAAAATCTGCTGCAAGCAAGATGCTTTCCTCAGAAACTGCTATAAGATTCTGTCAAATCTAAAAAATACATTTCTAGGCCTTCTGGTTTTAATGAAAATCTTCCAATGCTCCCTGAGCAGCTAGAAAGGAAGCTGAAGGAGAAGAGTAGTACACAAACACTGCTCTGACCAATTGCTTTTGAAGAATCCAAATATACACAAAATGCACAGAAGGAAAAAAGTTCTTTTTCTTCTCACCACCTTTTGAAAGATGGAGCATTATGCCACCTTTACCACTAGATAAATCCAGTATCTTATCTGTTTTTAACTGATACAATACTATTCTATTATCAGGCTATTTCTTATGAATCATATGGCTTCAAAATTAATTTGAATTAAATAGAATTAGTCCTCTGATTTCTAGGTAGTCCATAAAGTGCCTCTGGATGCACAACTGAGATTGGCTAGAGATCTCTGTGGTGATTGGAAGTGAAATAACTCACGTTTTTCAATGTCTTGGTCATCTGAAACATACAAGCACTAGAGATTGTGGCTGGTAATTGAGAATGTTTATGTCACAAGAACATCTGTATGCCAACACATCTGTATTCTTTGCAGACCTTTGTGACATCCAAAGGCCTTTGTAACTGCACTACATTCTCCTCTTAATGGATAATGCTGATGCACTCTACAAGAACTCGTGGGAAAGCAATTGCTACCTCAGACAGTTACAATCAGCTTACCAGGGAAATCTGCTTCAGTTTCCATAAGTGACACTGGGCAAGTCCCTAAGCCTGTCTCACCTGGATGTGGGTAAATCGGCAAGAGAAATAGTTTAGATTACACACCCTCAGCAGCTACACAGCAGGGAGCAGCAGAACTCCCTAGCAAGTTTACTGAACGTATGCAGGAATAAATCTGCTGCTCTAAATCTGGCAGCTTTTGTAATTGTTACCTTTAATACTTACCTCCAAATACTTAATCCACCTGAAATTTTTATTACCGCTATCTAACAGGAAGTATATTAGGTCTTTTCTAAGAAAAAGAAAAAAAAAGAAAAAAGATCTATGAGTGTTCATAGCTATACCCTTTCTAATCCTACAGAGAGTTTTGCATGTTGCATGTAGCTTCTGTTGGCTGATACAGAACAGTGATAAATCATCCCAATTCTGTCACACTTTTGCCAAGTGCACTCAGAACACTGGGGCATTTGCCACTTTCCCCATGTCCTGATTAACAAGACCCTTTATAAAATCTTTCACAGTGTAATATGGAGACAAGACAATACATACATTACTTCTCAAAAACACCCCAAAATGCACTGAATTCTGGGTGCCTCTGAGAAAGACAACTGCACACATATCACGTAATAGCATAGTTTCTTTTCATCTTCTCAATAGTTGCAGGTGGTGAGGGTAAATGAGAGATGTGTGTGGCCAGAGAAATTTGCCTCACACATTTCTTAATGAATCAATGACAACAAATGGGATGATGTACTGTAGCCCCGTAACCTTCCTGTGTATTATGCCCAGGTATGTACATCCAAGCTCTCAGCACAGGGCTTTCCCAGGCTCCTTGCTAGGCCACACTGAAGACCACTGGATCCACTTAGATTCTTACCACTGTATAAGTAAAAGAATCCTTTAGACTTTTATATACTTTTTTACACTTATTTTTCTACTTTTCCAGATAATGACTTCTTACAATGCCTTGACATACTTGCTGCACAACCAGTTTTTATTGGGACCCACTTCTACTATCAGCACATCTTAATCCCCAAGTTTTTCCAGTGAAATAACATAATAATAAATTTACTGTAACTACTTGTAATTTCGGATTTTCATTTGCCTTGAGGCTTCTTGATATATGTAATTTCAGGGACAGAATAGATCAGAGAAAGAAACATAAATGTTGACAAAAAAGCCCAAGGTAAGTGTCAGTCAAAACACATTTGTGGGTGTTGTGCAGGGATTTGTGTAGCCCTTCCAAAGCTTTCCATGTCTTTCTCAACTGTAGAAGACAAAGCAACAGATCTGGAGTTTTAACACGTCTTTTTACCTAAACAGAGTTACTTCTCAGACACAGTAATGTTTCTCAGTGTACTGTTTTCCATTTCCTGATTGTGGGTGGTTTCAGTTTTTGTTGGTTTGATGTTTTTTGGCAAGACAAGCTACTTTAAAAGATTGGTCTTATTAATTGGTTCTTATTCAAGGTGCTACAAAAGATATCACACACCATAACACAGCTTTCCTAGAAGTTGATAATTTTAATCCCATGCACGTACATACGGAAAAATAAAAGAAGGGAAAAATTTTAAAGGCTTTTGAGGAAATATAGGTAAAAATTGTAATGAATTAGCAGTAAATAAGGTAGAAGCCTGTATCCATTTCTGGATGGATATAACAAGATAGAAAACAAAAATAATTACAGAAAATCATATATAATTGTTTAAATCCACAAAGGTCATCGATTGATGAGAATTAATAAATTGTTCACACATTCTGTGATGGCATTCTAACTGTTCATGCCTCTTCACAAGCTGCAACTTGTTTAAGGTTATTGAAATGTGAGGGGAAAAAAATCCCAACCACCCACACTTTTTTTGGCCAGCCAAATCATCCAAAAAGAAATTAATAAATCTTTATTGTTTCATAAGACTTCACATCTTCAAAGTACCGAGGGCATATTTGCTAATCAATCAATTCCCCTGGCTTGAATCCGAAGTGCCTTAGAGGAATGAGGGGCCAAACCACCACAGTCCAGGCAAACCCGGCCGCAAATACTTGGCCAGCTTGATGCCACAGGGGCTGGCAGCGACCTCCCCCAGCAGCAGGTCCAGCGCTCCTCTGCTTTACAGTCCCGCCCCTGCACAGCTCCCTCAGCCACGCTGTGCCTCAGAGCGGGGATCAAAGGTCACCTTCAGTACCCCCGCTTGAGACCTGTGCACTTGGAGGCTGCGGGACAGAAGGCACCTTCCGGGTGCCTATTTTGCTCTCAGCCAGACCTATGGAAGGCTCCTGAGATCAGCCACCTCCTGGGGGCGGGGGGGAAGGCGTGCGGGGGCGAGCCGGGCGAGCAGAGCCTGCCAGCAGCTCCCTACCTTGGCTGGGGCTATCGCAGAGCAGGTGCCACCCTGGGCGAGCGGCCCCTCAGCCCACCCGGCCC